>JASDQU010313791.1:0-13470 GCA_032191745.1 Picea mariana | reverse complement strand
TGCGGGGTTATGCTTTGGTCTGAAGAATGCTGCAGTGCTGAAATCCCCAAATTCTGAACCAGAGAGTATTTACTTAGCAACCCGAACACAGATGCGTGTCAATAGATCTCCCCGGTTTAATTTGTTTATGTTTTTGTTTATGTTCCCCAAGGGTTAGGTAGTCAAGGGTTCTACAGACAAGGGTTTGCCCTGTGCTATAGCTCTCTGATATATGTGGGGGGTCCAACAGTAGTACTCGGCCCAATATCTCAGGGCGCTAACTAAGGAGGATAGACTGTACCCTTAGCTGTACTACCCGACTACCCAGGTACTAGAGAGTATCTTCCCGAGTGTTGTTCTCGGTGACACTATAGCAGTCCGGCGACCGATAGGTTTATCTAAAGAGGGCTTTAGGAAATCTAGGTCGATTCGTACATAGGTGCTGTCTGATGCGCTACCACTCAAAGGGGTACCAACAGGGGTTCAAGGGTGGCCAACAGATGTGCGCTTAAGAACCACTTGTATTTCCTACATGTATGAATCCCTCAACCGCGGGTTTATGCGCGTAACGACAGATCTCTGTGGCTTAAAGACGCCGGAATACATCTCTACCCTGAAAAAAAATACCCACAATTTCTGCCAAGGAAAGTGCTCTGATACCACTTGCAAGATACAAGATATATAAAATATGCAGAATATAAATAAAATGCTAAAAATGGTAGAATAACATTAAAATATCCAGCATAATCTTCACAATACACATAAATGATATACGAAATAGCAATAGCAAAAGCACTTTGATTCAGAAAGCAATGTTCACAGGCCTCTTCGAGGGGGCAACCTCCAGTCGAGCAACGCTCTGTTACAATAATCTCCAAACTAGGGTTCACATACCCTCGCCCCTTATTTATACTAAATATGTCTATTAAGAGAAGCATCTAGAGGAAGATCCTTCTAAAGGCAGAAGCTTCTATTAGGTCTTCTTACATCTGCATTATTCTATTTTATTGAAAGGCCTTATTAATATTGACCTTTATTACATCCGAATACATTGATCTACCTATGTGCGGGTTAGGACCTTAACAGTTTCCCAGTTGATTGGGTTGCATATTGTAGTTTTACGAATCCTACCATTCCATTTGTATGGGTGTTGGAGCTAGTTTTGAGTGGAGGCCGATTTTCTAAGAAAGTTTAAAAGTTTAGTACCAGTCTCATACCGAATTGGAAGTTTGAAATGAGTTAGAAATTCCATAGAAAGAGAATAAAGTTGACAAAGGAGTTTCACGACAGCTCAATATACCTTTTTTCACCGAACCTGTGAGTGTTATCTAGAAAAGTTTTAATCAAATCGAATCATCCATCAAGGAATTAGAAGAACACCAAATACGGAAGGTCATTACGTGGTTGTTAGGATCTTCTCCAAGTTTCCTATAAAATTTTGAGATGACAGAGGGTAGTTTGGCAGGGATGGGTAGCCAAAATAGGGCATGTTGTATGGGATAATTAGTCGAATGTGACAAATTTGACATATTTAATGTATCCAAAAATTGAGTTATTGGTTTTGTTACACATACAAGTAGTATGGATGTGGTATCAAGGTCGAAGTGGGAAAGACTGTCTTTGTAGAATTCGGGGGAAACACTGTCGATAGGTTGTGATAGCATTGCAAAACTTGGTGGTCCTCCCATATACTGAGGTTGAGATGGTTGTGGAGTAGGAAACATGAGGTTCACAGTTTGAGTGGGAAAAACTCCTTGTAGAGGGATTCCTGTTAGATTAGGTTGAACCCATGGAGTGTTAGCAACTCTCATATATGATATGCCAATATAAATACATGTAGGGCCTACTGGAACAATCTTCCCCTAGGATTGAGGTTGGATTCCAGTAAGGGATTGTCCCCAAAATGGTTTTTTTCCCCAAACTAGTTGTTTCCCCATAGTTGAAGGTTTCTTACCAGCTATATGTTGGACCAAAGCTGGGTGTTTCCCCCAAGGTGGTTGTTTCCCTCATGTTGGTTATTTCCCCATAGTTGAAGGTTTCTCCCCAACTGGAATTCCCCCCCACTGGGAGGTATAGAAGAACTTCCTATCTGAACAGTTTGTGTAGGATGAATAGTTGGTGTGACTATCATGGGGTTACATACTTGACTAGAAGTGGGGGGAAACAAGTTACTTATCATAGGGCCTAAAACAACAGCAGTGGTGTCTACCTGACTAGAAGAAAAAGGTATAGAAGTCCCAAGAAAAGTGCTTGGGGTGACCATATATGCAACCAAGGTGGCAGGAACAAAAATTGATCCATGTTTGAAAGGAGTTGTGTTTGCAGAGGGGTGATTGTGATGGGGAAACCTAGGTTAACAATGTTCCCCAAAAAGGATAACTTCCAGGAGTAGTTATGTATGCTAGAGTGGCTATCTTAGGATCAAGTGGGGGTATCACTATTCCATTGTTATAGTTAGAAGTTGTTTCATGCATGCCAAACGATCACCTGTTGTACATATCAGGTGGTAAGCGTTAAGAAGAAAAAGAATCAATAAATCTTGTTGAAGGAATCTCAACAAGTAGTGGGTTATAAGGACTATTAAAAGGGGGATTTATAGGAGGGACATAACATTCCTTGAGTATTTCAACCTCCCCTTCTGGCTAGTCACTCAAATGAGCTATGCTCCCAGTTTCAGAATAAATCTCTTCATTAATAGTTCCTTCATTGGAAGGGTTACGTGGAATATTTTATTCTTTAGGTTCCAACCCTTGCATTCTCTGATATCTTGGGAGACCTTGGTCTGACACGGTGAAATCATAATAGAAGTAATGATAACTAAGGACAAATATGAATGCCTAAAGAACATACCCCTAATAAATCTAAAGGTAATCAACCAATAAAACAGTATATGGAAGGATATTCTGAAGACGGGATATCAAGCCATAAACGAAGATATGATAAAAAATTATGATAATCTTCACACAATAGTTCCCCAAGGTGAAAGTAAGATCCTTCAATAAAATACCCTCCTGATTTGCTGAGGATGATATTGAATGTTTGTCGCAGGTACCACAAGGAATACCCCTTCCAGTCACATGTGTGGCTACCTAAGACAGGTCACTGAGGTTACCACTTTAGAAAAATGTGACTAGGTGGAATAGTATGCACTCAAGACTATCGTGTAGGTGATGAATACCAAGAGAAATCCTGACACCCAAAATTTTTAAAATGTTGGAGTTACACTTGGGACGTCGATGTCTCGAAACCCCCAATACAAGAAGTAGTACCACCATGAAAATAGAGAGGGTAAATCTCAACCATTTTCTTAGCTTGACCTAGTACTTAACTCACATGTGAGGCAAGATTTCCCAGAACCAATTGTTTTACTAATGTGTTTTCTCTCATTAGTTTTCCTAGTTTGGTTTATTGGCCTTGGATAACTTCCTCACTTTTTCCAACTACAAAGGGCCTATCCTTATACTACTATTTTTATGCTATAAAATAAAGAGTGTCTAATTAATTTTATTAATCACGTTGGTTAATTTTAATGGCTTTTCCTTACTCAAAAGGTTGTATGAAGATGAAACTGATGATGTGATGACTTGATTCCAAAACTATGCAAAAAGAATGAGATGCAAAGATTTATCTTTCAATTAATTATATCTAAGGGAAGGAGAAGAGATATTTTCTTGTTAATGTAAATAAATACTGAGTAACATGCAACTTTCACTTTTCCTTTATCAAATGGAGAAAATTTGAAATGATAAACTATCAAGTCGATGTCTCTGAAATCCCAAAACAAAGACAAGATCTAAAATATGTACCAAAATCACTCCACCTAGGAATGTAGGGTGCAAACATTTTGTTTTCCTCTTTCCAAATTTCATGTAAACTCAAAATAGACTCTACAGAAAGGATAAAGTCATCTCAAGAAAAGAAACTCTTGTGTAACATTCAATGCAAGAAACATGGACTACTCTTTGAATGAAAGAGGTGTGTAATATATGAGTCAAATAAACTATAGGATACATGATTCTTGGCCCCTCTCGGTCATGCAGGGCAATTTTTTATTTTAATGCAATTTATTTCTCTTTAAAATGAAAGGTCAAACATGCTCCACACACTAACTAGAATGCAATTATTTTTTGTTTTACAATTCTTTCAATTGCAAAGAAAAATTTAATGCAACTTATTTTGTTGTCTCTTTCAATCAAAATGAAAGGATTCAATGATACATGCAAATAAATCAAAAGAGAAAGAAAAAAACAACCACTTAAAAAAGAAAAGATTCAATCACAAGAATGTCCTCAACACAAAAAACTAAATATTTCAATGGTAAAAAAATGTTTTCAAATAACTTGAAAAAGGTTGCAGCAATGACTATTGGGAAAAATATGGGAAAGATATGGAGGATTGAAAGAAAATACAAAAATATATCCATGTTGTATTTTAAATATTCCCCTTAAAAAATCACCTTTTAGTTCCTAGTCACGCCTTGCTAGTTACCACAGAGCGACCAATCGAACCTGTAGAGGAGAAGAGAGTGACCACTAAGCACTGGTCACACTATGTAGTGCAGTATGTAAGACGATCACACAAAGTAATGATGATGCTAATGACTAGAAGGGTTTCTCTGGCCATACAGGAAACCTGCGACCGCGATCATACAATTGCAAAAAACTAATAGATATGAAATAGATATATCAAATATGGGACTAGAAACTTTCAAATAGCCTCGGAAAATACTTACAAGAAGATCAAGAAAAAATAATGGGACTTACAAAATAAAATGATATTGGAAAAATAAATCAAAGAAACCAACAAAGAAACTAACTAAATAGTAGTGGCATCCCTAGTATAGTTGTGAGTCTATTGTAGGATTATTACACCCTACAAAAGTTACCTCCCTTAGGCTCTCCCTGTTATAGAAAGATTTTCCTCACCCTATGCAATCGTGCATAGAAGTCCTTTTCCCATTTCCCTATGCATACTTATCATCCCTGTTTGTAAAATCCAGAGCTAAAAATACATATTTTTCCACATGTACGCATCTTTCCTACTATACACCATGCGTATATGCAGGATGCTCCACTACAGCCCACGTACAATGAGATTTGTGCTAGAAAATGAAAATTAATGATGGGTTTCATGTCACGGCAGGAGATCTATTATCCTTGGCCTTCCATATAGTGGAAAGATTCTGACTTGGACCTTCAGTTCCATTCTAAAGGCTATAAATAGGCCAATTCCGTGCTATGGAAAGAGGAGAAAGAATTCAACTTTGAGAGCAAAGTTGCTCTGGAGAAATTATTTACTTCATATTGAGTCTGCATCCCTTTGTATTTTAAGTCTTAACACAGTGTTCAACTCCCAAGATCTTCCCTTATTGATTGAGAACCTCATTGTTTCTCTCTTATGAGATTGCCTTTGGTGGAGGATTGAAGTGGTGGAGGCCCAGCTGGAAGGAACTTAGTTTCTCAGTTCCAAACAGTGCCGACATAGAAGTCTATAACATTTTTTACTTCTGTTGATCATATATTAATAGAAATACTCTTTTCCCATCCAATTGATACCTTTAAAATATTTGAATTATTATTCCATGGGCATATTTATCATGTTTATTAATGGATTATGCTATTGAATGTGCTAACATCATTCATCATCACCATATACTTTCTTTTCCTGGTTGTTGAGGACTAATTGTAGGTATATTTCTTTGGGTCAAGTGCTCAACAATGGACTTCATCGAACGTCTGGACAAGGTAGGCCTTTTATCTTGTCTTGCTAGCATATTAGTTTTCATAGAATACTTGAGAAGAGAGTTGATTTCTGTAGTCATTTTCGTCTGTTGTAGTTTACCCTAGCCATAGAGATATTTTCCTTGTAACAGAATTGGCAACCATACTAGGGATTGAATCTTATTTCTTAAGGCTTTGAGGTACTTTCATCCTTAGATTTTTCTCATTCCTATTGCGTTTCTTGTCATGTCATTGCTTGATAGCTTTTCTTCACTCTGGGTCTGATTTTTCAGCCTTCTCCCTTTCCTAGCCTTGTTTTTTGAAACATATACATGTTTTTTGGCCTGACAGTCGCATATATACGTGGGTTGTCCCTCTGCAAGCTGCATACATACGCTTTGTTTTCCTAAATAGTCACACACATCATCTTTCCTTGCTTGTTTTTTAGGTTCTATGGTTGTTGGGTGGGATTTGATGTTTGTTGAGTCTTCTTAGGTCTCTGTAGTGCCTGTTAAGTGCTTGTGGGATGACAAGAAACCTGTCTTTGGTTGAATTTTTGGGCGGAGTCTTTCTCATCACCTTTTCATTTTGATTGTCTTTTCACATTGGGATGGCTGTCTTGCTTCTTAGTATCCTACTTGAGTTTTTTGTTTCTATACATAGTAGAGTTTATATATCAAGTTTCTTTTCAGTCCATGCATTTTCATTTTTATTATATTGAAAATAAAAAAATATTAGGTATTTTGCATTGCCTGGCATTTTGGTCTTTTGAGTCCTTGTCATTAGCTTAGTGCATGTAATGAAATATTGCATTTTTACTTCAAAATTGCAGAGTTGAAATTGAGAATTGCATATTTTTTTCGAAGCATATCATTCATTGAAAATTGAAGTTAGGAATTTGCATTATATTCATATTTACTTTTCGTGCAGAGTAATAACATCATGAGTTTCACTACCATACCTTTTTCATTAATCACGGCCCATAAAATTAACGCATAATTTAAAATTTATTAGTCATGATTTTATTTTCTAGGGTACACAAACTAGCTTAGTATTTAGTGCCTTGGAATAGAATTTTGTGAGTAAACTTCTCCAAGGAAATTAAATCAACATATGTGTTTGAGAAAGGGAGTGGGAAAATCCATTGTATAATTGGCAATATCAGGAGGCTCCGCTCATACCAGAGTTAATCACGAGGTCGTGTGAGATTGGTTGAAGGGATATCCCCCTGATACCTTCTTAGCATCAGAGATATTTTTGGGGATCTATTCATATCTGGGGATCTTGCTAATGCCTTTACCTCCGTGAAAGGCAATACTTTCAAGGTTTCGAGCTTTGCTACCCTTCCCATATGGTGGACCTGACTTATGACTACTCACCTGTGCATCATTTATACATTGGTTTATTAGTTGCTTGACTATAGGTTACTTGCAAGGGTTAGTTTGCAGGTACCTTGGGTCAGATAAGGGTCAGACAACACATAGCCTTTATGAAGGATTACCTCTTCGAGGGGATTTGACTAACTGGTTTTTAAGCCCATGAGGGAACTTATAAATGATTATGTTACCTCCGATCTTTAGTAACGAGTCTCATGCCCCTCTTGGGAGAGACATGCCTTCTTTAGGGAGGGAGGCCACTTTCATCCACTTTACCTCGTTTGTGTGCATATTGGTTGTTTGAATTTTGGTGTGCTCTTTGATTACTAGTTGGTCTGAGGATTTATTTTTTGTCTTTAGAGTCTTAAGTCATCGTGGAGTTGGACCAACATCCCCGCCAGTCTTGTCACTTGTTACAATTACCACTAGATTTTGAGTCTTTGCCTTCTAAATCATGTAGAGTTATTAGGTATGGTACGCACACATCCACTGTTCATACTTATGATTCTACAAGGATGAGTATTGAACCTAGTCTTAGAACACTGGGAGCCCTTCGACTCCCACACCAACTATAGTTAATGGAACCCCTTCGACTCTTGCAAGCACAATGGTTGTAGTGTCAGAGGCACCTATCATTACTATGGATCGACCTATAGTGAATTCTCAATATTTTTCCTTGAACCCTTTTAGGTCTCTTGGTCACTCACCAGACTATAATGTTTATTCCATCCCTATGGCCTATAGTCCTTTTTCCTATGGTATGTCGAACTTTACTTCATAGTTTTAGAACACCATCCTATATGTTTTCCCTAATGCTAGCATTGGGCTTGGGGGAAGTACACCTCCTTATACTCCATTTTTGTTTGGTGGTTCTCAAATCCCTCAAACGACTCCTAATATGAGAGGCATTCTTGATTTTAGCCCCCGATCTATTCCTCTTGATTATGGGTGGAGAAACCAATCTAGTGGACAATCTTCTACTCAAGTCCTGTCCTATACCCCTACCTCCTCGGTGTTGATTTTGACCAATATGTTTGGCATGATGAATCCACCTCTATCCTCTGGATTTCCACCCAGAGGGGGTCAATTTCATGCTTTGGGCAACCCCTAACTAGGATCCAATCTGGTTGGGGGGAATTTTTATAATATCCAACAGAACATTCCTAGTGGAACGATGCCCAACCATCATTTTATGAATCATCCTAGAGGAGGGTCTTACAATCCTAGATAGGGTCATGGTTCTTACCAGAACCCTGGATGGGCTGCAGTTCCTCAAGCGCAATCTTTCCTGGGACCTTGGGGCCAGATGTCCCAACCCCGTCTCTCTTTTTGGCCACTCTTAATCTGCCAGACTTGTTTAACTTGATGAATGACCCTATGAGTCATGATCCTAAATGGACGCCTGTCCCCAGCAAGATTCCTTCAGACATTCCAAAATTTGAAGGTAAGAATGGTGAGGATACTGGTGATCACATTACTACCTTTGACCTATGGTGCTCCCCGAATTTCCTTAATGACGATTCTATTCGATTAATATTATTTCAACACACCCTCATTGGGGTAGTTTTAAAATGGTATATTGAGCTACCTAGGGGGTCATATGGGACCTTTATTCAGCTGGTGTTGGTCTTCCTTAACCACTTCCAATTACTGGTTCGTTATAATGATGACTTAGAACGTTTGTCAACTTTACGCCATGACACCACCACTCAGATCTTGGATCATATACAGGAGTGGTGTAGATGAAAGATTTTGATTAAGACATCCATACCATCGACCTTTCTTTTATAATGGTTCCTTAAGTCTTTGCACCCTCCTATCTCAAAGGATGTTTCTAATGTAGGGGTTACCACTGATGAAGAAGCGATCTTTAAATCCCAACAACTAGATCTAATATATGCTTAGTCTGGGATGTTATACAACATTCTTCCGGATGCACCATGGTCAACTTACGACCCTAGACAAAATCCTAGACCCAATGTCGATGGCATTGTAGGCTCTGCCAATGTAAAATACACAAACTCGGTGACAAGCCATTTGAAAGAGTTGTCTCTAAACTAGTCAGTAGGAGGGTTAGCATCGTTTGTGTCTTCCAACCCCACTCAGTCGAAGGATGTACATTCTGTGCAATCGTCGACAAAACCAGATTGTAACCAACAACCAGGAAAGAATAAGAAGAAAGGACGCAATAATCGTAAGGGTGGGAAAAATTGTAATAAACCCAAGGATAATGGTAATAATGAGAGGAAGAATAATAATGCTGGAGAGGAAAAATGAGAAAGACGTAAGGTGAAATTTACCTGTAAGCTTTGTACAAATGATCACCTTACCCATTTATGCCCCAAACTTGCAGAAGCTGTGAGGCTATTATCTCTACCATCCGTTGTGCTGATGAATCCTTTCCCACATTACTAGCACATGGCCTCGAGCTCCTCAAACACCGAAAATGTGGTTGGTGGGAGACAAAACCCATCGTTGCAAGACAACGACCATTTTTGTATCAATATGGTCAATGCGAAAGTTAATGTAGCCACTCAATCATGAGATTATATCTCTTCACAAGATATTCTTGGTCTAGACACTCCTCCTCCTCCTCCAGAGACAACTTTACAGATTGAAAAACCAGAGCCACCACCTTGTATTCTGAAAGGTGTACTCAAGCGCTCTACCCACAATCCAAATTTTAGAGCCACACAAAAATACTCTATTGTTTAGGACCTGGTTCAAACCCCTTGTGTGATGTTGGCTTTGGAGGTATTTCAGACATGTCCTTCACAGAGGAATGCTTTACTATCTGCATTAGGATCTCTAGAACCATGTGGCTCAAAAGTTATCAAGTTTTACATCACAGATGTGAAGCCTCTCTTGCCTTACCATATGGAATTCCAAATCCACGTGGAGTACTCAAAATATACCATCAAATGTGTGGTTGTTGATGAAGGCACCGCCACTTGTGTGATGTCCCTGATCTGTTGGAAAGCTCTTGGTTCTCTGACTCTTTCTAAGTCATCGAACATGTTGACTGCTTTTGATGGTCATTACTTCCTCCCGCACGACATTCTTCTTTCCTTTTCGGTCCATTTAGTTGGGAATACAATAGAGGTGTAGGTCGAGGTAGTTGATGTGCCTCTAGATTATAACATGTTTCTAGGAAGCAATTGAAACAATGCTATGGTCATCGTCGTATCATTCGTCTTCTGTACTCTTTGTTTTCCTCATGAAGGGAATATCGTGACGATTGACCAATTATCCTTTGTGTACTCTAGTCCCAATGCATCTATTGGACCATCCATCCCTGTGATCACCAATTCTCAGTGGACAACTAAGAATATCGATGTCAGAATCTATTCTTCCCTTATGGGTAATTTCGACTTCACGACACTGAGCCACCACGTTTACACCATGTCTAGTAGACTCGTTTCAATATGGATCTCCATTACTTTCCATACTTCCTATTTTAGTGATCCGTGGACCCTACCTTCCCCGACATTATCTTGTGAAGGTTAGTCGCATGTTGGAATAGCCATGCCACTATCGGCAGCGAAGATTGCATATCAAGTTGTTGTTGACTCTTTCGTTGATCCCAATCTTGTTACCTCACCGATGGATGAGGAGGATCCTGTTCTTAGGCCCGTGTGGGCCACTTCATTGTCGTTTTCACATGACTTCCTCGATGAGACTTTTCCTTTGGATGAATCCATCGTTGAAGCCATGAATGGTTCTGACAAACCTTGGGACGATATGCATCATCGCTCTTATTTCCTCCCAGATCTTGAAAGAATCGAACAAGATGACTTTTGATCTACTTTGAGTGAGATAGTCGGTCACATCGTAGTTCCACTTGATACACACAGTATTTATGCCAAAGGAAATATGGAGAGTATTTCTCCTACCATCACGGTTGATATATCTTGTACCCCTGGCAAGGTTGAAAATGGAAATATCGGTGTGGATTGCTCACCAGAATAAATCCTAATCTACACCAAAATCTTCAAGGAATTCTGAGATGTATTCACTTGGTCATATGAAGAGATTCCATGAATAGGCCCTCGTGTTGTCAAGCACGATATTAGAACTTATTTGGATGCTAAACTTGTTTGGCAATGTCTTAGAGCTGTTAATCCCTAGAAGGCCCCTGCTATTAAGGCAGAGGTGGAGAAGTTACTTAATGATGTCTTTGTGTACCCAGTTCCCTTGACTGAGTGGGTATCCAATCCCATTCCTATGAATAAGAAGCAAGGAACTATTCGTGGCCTGAACAAGGCCTGTCCTAAAGATAGCTTCTCGACACCTTCATCAATCAGATTCTCAACAAGTGTGCGGGAAGCAAAGTGTTTTCTTTTATGGACGGATTTTCAGGGTATAACCAAATTCAAATTAAACCTAAGGATCAACACAAGATGCAATTTATTTGTCCTTGGGGTACTTTCGCATACCAGAAAATGCCTTTCGGCCTTAAAAATGCTGGAGAAACCTTCCAACGCACCATGACCTTCGATTTTCATGATATTACACATATAGTCGAAGCTTAACTTAATGATATTGTTATCCACTCTCGTAAGAGAGAAGGTCACGCTACACACCTTCAACTTGTTTTTGAAAGATGTTGTTACTATAGAATCCAATTGAACCCTCATAAGTGCATATTTTGCGTTAGGTCTAGTGTTCTTTTTGAGATTTCTAGTTTCCGAGACCGGGATCATGGTAGATCCATTAAAGGTTGAGGCAATACTTCGATTGCCTCCCCCATGCACTATTAGACAACTTCAAGGTTTACAGGGGAAAGATAACTTTCTACGTCGGTTTATAGTAAATTATGTCATTATCACTAAGGGTTTCATGTGTATTTTGAATAAAGACACCCCTTTTATCTGGAATGAGCAAACCTAGGAGTCCTTCAATGCTTTGAAGAAAGCCTTGGTATTGACGCCTTTGCTGAAGTCTCTTGACTACGTTAGGGATTAATTGCTTTACATTGTCATGCCTGAGGAGATGATTGGTATGGTTTTGGTTCAGGAGGATGATGAGATTAGCGAGAATTTCATCTACTATATTAGTCAAAACATAGTTGGTCCTGAGCTTAATTACTCTCAAGTTGAAAATCTAGATTTGGCTTCCATTCACACAATCCAATGTCTGCGTCATTATATATTACTTTTCAATACTATTGTGGTTGCCGATATCAATCCATTTCAATACATCCTTACAAGGCATATCATAGGGGGGGAATATAATAAATGGATTTTCATTTTACAAGAGTTTGATCTCGATTTCACTTTCGGAAAATCTAAGAAATCACTAGTGTTCACGGAGTTAATATCCAAATTTCCACGATTAGATGAGGATGTAATCCATGTTGATTCATTTGCAGAAGAATACATTTTTCTTGTCTCTTCATCTGATCCATAGTATAGATACATTGTTCTCTATCTTCAAACTTTGGATTTACCTTAGCATCTCTCACAAGATGACCGATGGTGTATACGGTAACAAGATAAAAACTACAATATCATCAGTTATACTTTGTATCACCGAGGAATATAAAATATCTTGTGTCGTTGTGACACAGTGGGGCTTGTGGTGGTCATCTATCCGGGCTTGTGACAACCCCAAAAAATTTGTGAGCCGATTATGTCTGGCCTACTATATTTAAATATTGTATTGAAGTGATTAAGAAGTGTCACCCCTGTTAGGTGTTCACTCAAAAAATGCATTCGCATCCAACTCCTCTTCACCCAGTCATTACCTGATCCGGATTATTTTCGGAACGAAATGAGAGTGGAGATATAATAAAGAAATGCACAGAGATATTGCAGATATTCAATAATATAATAGAAATGTATCAGAGATGCAACCATAAACACAGATGTACAGTAATACACGATTTCTATTAATCAAAGAAATGTACAGAGACTGTAAAAATACAGAGTGAAAGACTCGCTAGAATGGTGGCAGCTTATCTATGAGAAGAGATGTGACGGCTACTCGCATTCACAAGAAGATGATTACAATGAGGCTCGGAAGGCCTTTTTAAAATAGACGGGAATGCCAAAAGTCCCAGGCATCCAAAAACCTAACCCTAGGACATGAAGCGCCAAAAGTCATGTGGGCCCCGTTTGGGTAAGTTGGTGCATCAACTTCCCGAGGTCGTAACTTTTGCATACGATCTCCGTTTTAGGCGTATGATAGCTCGTTGGAAAGGTATCGTCGAGGAGATTCATTTTGGGGGCTAAATTATGCCTTTGGCTATCATTGAGAACCTCGATCTCGAAAAACCTTCATTTAGACCCTCAAAATGGCCCCGGAAGTTAAAACCTGCTAAAAATAGTAAATTGCCAAAATGGCCAGAAAACTGTTTCGAGCCATTTGGAAAAGGTGGGTGGCCTCTGATATCC
>JASDQU010313788.1:0-13470 GCA_032191745.1 Picea mariana | reverse complement strand
TGAGTGAGAACCAGAAAGGGGGAGACGGATCATTGACATAGAACCTAGTGCTATCGTTTCTAGCACCAAGCTCCAGCCCAATGAACCAAATGAGCCAGAGGAAGGTGAGCACCTTTTTCATTCTCATATGTAGGTGAAGGGTACCCCTCTACACATCATCGTTGATAGAGGTAGCCAGAAGAACCTCATCTCAGCAGAGGTTTTCCAGTGACTCGCCCTACCGAAAATGTTGCACCCATAGCCCTACACCATTGAATGGATCCACCAAGGAAGAGACATATGTGTCGACCAACAATGTCGCCTGTCATACAACATCAAGCCCTTCAAAGATGAGATATTGTGTGATGTTTCCCCTCTCGAAGTTTGTAATTTTCTTTTGGGCCAACCATATTTATGAAAACGCCATGTTGTATATGATTCTAGGCCTTGTAGTGTTATTATTACTTTGAACAAGAAATTGTATAGGATATCGAAGGCAGTCCCACCTAGTTCTATTTCCTTTATCTCTGCCAAGAAATGTAGGAAGGTCATCTATTAGATGGGGAATTTTTTCTTCTTCATGATTCGATCTTAGAATGAGATAAATATCACAGCCACATCCAGGGTCTCCACGGTCGACCTCTCAATACAGTAGAAGCAAGTGGATAAGGTCATGGAAGAATACTCGGATATCTTCTCCTCACCTACCAAGGTACCTCTGCACTGTCAGGTCAAGCACCCCATCGATATTACCCCCGACGCACAGTTTCCCCATAGTCTAGTCTACTGCTACTCTCTGTTATAGAATGAGGATATCAAATGATAGATCCAAGGACTTCCCCATAGGGGGCACATTCATCCCAAATCATCACCTTGTGGGAGCCAAATCGTGATAGTACAGAAGAAAGATGGAACCTGGCGAATCTTCATTGATTACCAGGACTTGAATAAAATCATAGTCAAAAACCCATATCTGATTCTCCTAATCGATGACCTCCTTGATCAGTTCATGGGGGATAAATAATTTATTAAGATTGATATGTAGTCTATCTACCACAAAGTCCTAACAGAATAGACAGATGTATAGAAGACCACCTTCAAGTTAAAGGAAGGTATTTTTGAATGGTTGGTCATGCCCTTTGGTTTGAAAAATACTCCAGCCACTTTCATGAGGGTGATCGATGATAACCTGCAACCATTCACCAATAATTTTGTAGTGGTGTATATGGATGAAATCCTCATTTACAACAAGACTTGGGAAGAACACTTGCAGAATATTCAACAGGTTTTTCACAACCTACGATAGCACAAGCTATATGTCAAATTGGAAAAATTCTCCTTCAGGATGGATAGGGCCCATTACCTAGGCCACGTCATTGATCAACATGGATTACATGTGGATATAGACAAGATACAATTGATTCATGACTGGCTAGCCCCAACCACACTCACTGAGCTTCAGAGCTTCTTGGGCCTTGCCAATTTCTACCGTAGGTTCATGTTGGGATTCTCCCATATTGCATGGGCCCTCAACCAAGTAACTAGGGGTGGTGGTGTTACAAGGGAAAAAATATCTATGGTCAAGGGTAAACCACAAAAGACATTTATGACTATAGAAACCAACTCAATTCCATTGTATGCTATATAAACTAATGTGAAAGATAAGAAAGAGGCCTACCTCGATCCAACGTTTGATGGTGTTTCACCATTGCGCACTCCGACCCAAAGATTTATACCTGCAATAAGTTTTCAACAAACAAGCAAAGCAAGTATATAGTGATAATGTAAAGGGGTTAGTGCATCAGATAACATAATCCATTAATAAACATTACAAACATGCCCATGGATAATAATCATATATTTGCATGATACCAATAGGACAGGAAAGGAGTATTTCTATTAATAATTGATCAACAGAAGTGTCAACATTACAGATTTTTGCGTCGGCATGGTTCGAAACCAAGAAACCAAGTTCCTTCAAACTGGGCCTCCACCACTTCAATCCTCTACCAAAGGAAAGCTCGAAGGAGAGAGAAAATGAGGTTCTCTCAACAATAGGGAAAGAGCTTAGGGGATGAACATTATGTTTAGAATTGAGGGACAAAGGGATGCAAACTCAATATGAATTAATTTCTCCATAGTAACTCTGCTCTCAAAGTTGAATGCTTTCTCCTCTTTTTCATAGCTCAAAATTGTGCTCTTATAGCCTTAAAAAATGCAACTGAAGGGCAGAGTCAGAATGTTTCCAGTATATGGAAGGACAAGGATCAGATATCTCTTGTCATGACATGGAAACCCAACTCCATTTTTGTATTTTTTGGCACAAATCCCGATGTACGCGGGTTGTAGTGGAGCATCCTGCGTATACGCTTGATGTATCGATGATAGGGCGCATATATGTGGAAAAATGTATACTTTTAGCTATGGATTCATCAAAAAGGGATGATAATTCTACATAGGTGTTATAACCCTAATTTGAACCATACATGCTTACCTGGCATTGGGCCTTCTCATATTCCTTCTTTGTCAAAACACTGTTGAACAACTCTTCTTAAAAACCCATTTTATAAAGGCCCACACGCCTTGCTCCATTACTACACGCGTGTACAGGCTCGCTGATTAAGACAACCCACATGTACCTATAAAAGCACAGAAAAAGGAAAGTTGTTGATGGAATACACAGATTTGGGTAAGTTAACTAAACCTTTCGGCCATGCATGGCCGGTCACTCGACCAAATACCTAGCTTCTTCTAGCCTATAAAAGAAGGGTTNAGGGGTCCCATTTGAAAGGAGGAGAATCGTAGTAAAGAAACTATACTCAATTGAGCATTACCTTTGTCCCAACATTTAGCCATCCTTGTGCAAAGAGAAGTATAGAGAAAAGTAGTTGGAAGACAGTGGAAGAAGAGCCCAGGACCAGGATCGAGGAGCAATAGCCAACTTTATCATTGTAAGGTATCATTGTGAAGTTAATAAAAGAATTGTTTTTCCTATCCTGCCATATGAGATTGTCATTATTGGAATATCGATTGTATGATTGATTAAATCTCTAACCTGTTAATTCATAGATCAAATGCATGTGGAGTTCTTTGTTTTTCTTTAGTGAATGCAGGTCATCATTGGGAGGAGAGTTGCAGTCAAAGAACGACCAAGCGAGAAAGGGATCGACATCAAACACGAAGAATAATGTACGTCAACTTAATCTCTTGAGCCTTGTATTTACATATGAGTAATGGGGCTCTAGGCATGGGATGATGGTAAAAAGTAAGAATCTTTAGGTCATTTTTCCATGCATGATAAAACCCTTAGTGCTAGTCTGTAGGAGGGATTTCCCACCCACAACAGAATTGGCGACCATATTGGGGAGCTATAGGGTTTCTGGGAATGTTTTTTCTTGGGTATTTTTAAGAACTGGTTTCATTTCTTGTTTTTAAAGTTTCTGCAAAAGTCTGAGCTAACAGAGATTCTGGTCTTCCATATTGGTTATCTCTGTTTCTTTTCTTGACTGTATTTTTTTTACGAGACCCATAGAGGTACACGCAGCCTGTATAAGGTCTGCACACGTGTACTCATGCCCTACCTTCTCACAGCCCGCATGTATAGATTAGCCGAGGAAGTGTCAGTCACGTGTATGATTCCAGAAAATTTCTTTTAAAGAGGCAGTCATCCTCTCCCCTGTCAGAAATAGTCCTTCTCAGGGGTTTTCTGGAACTCTTTCTAGTCTTTGTTGTTTGTAGTCTATAGCTTAGATTTCACCTCAGATTGGTTTGTTCTATGAATTTTTCCTTGAATTGTTTTCTTTTTTCTGTTAAAGTAAGTGTCTGAGTCTTCAAGAGATCTTGGTTCTCAGTACCAGTAGTCTTTGTCTGGGCTAGATTTATTGGCCTTTCATTTGTCTTAGAGTTTTAGAGATACACACGGCTTGTATAAATCCACCATGCGTGTACACACGCTCTTACTTTACACAGCTCCTGTGCACACGCTTGCTATTGAACTGTCAGCAGTGTGCTTGTGGAGAAGTTTTTTGTTGAAGGTGAGGCAATCATCCTTTTCTTTGACAAGAGTTATACCTCTTAGATTTTTGGGTCTCTATCATAGTGTTCAGTAACTTAGGTTTGATCACAACAATAACTTTATTTTTCATTCAGAAGTTTTCCTCAAAATTTTCCTTTTATAGGGTTTTTAGACAAGTGTGAGAGACCGGTTTTAATTTGTTTGTGTGTGATTTTTAAAGTGACTCTTTGCGATCTGTGCTTAGGCTAGAAATGTTTATGGTTTTTACTTGTTGATATTTTTCCTTTTTGCTTTGTGAGCATTCAAATAAATAAAAAAAACTTTTATTTATTTGTTTGGTTAAATAGTGTTGTTTTGCATTAGTAGCTAGGGAAAAGTCTTTTCTTTCATAAGTTCTTGACAGTTTACTTAGATCATAAGTAGCTCGTAGTCAAGTGAAATCATTCTTTGAGTTTGTTGTTCAAAGATCTTAGAAATTTTTTTAGTTTGAAAAGTTGTTTAACATTTGAGTCAAGAGAGTTATTTTGTTTCCATCTTTCTGTTTATTTTTCTTTCATCTTTCAAACATCACTAGTTTCATTTTCATAACCTTTGACTTAAGACAAGCCATAAAAATTAATGCTAAATCTAAAATTCATTAGACTTTTTATGTTTGTAGGGTCAACCAACTAGTTTATGGTTAGGGCTTTTAATTAGGTTGGAGAGGAAACTCTTCAAGGCCATTAAATCAAACATTGGAGTCTGCATTAGGGAGTGTCAAAGTCCAGTATCATGAAATTTATCCAAGACCCCCCTATAACACAGGGTCTAAACACGAGGTTGCATGCGGAAAGGTAGCAGAGAAAACCCCTCCAAAGCTGGACCAATCGTAGTGGAGAACACATATAGAGGGATTGTCTTGGGATTCTGTCGATTACATTTGCCATAGAGCTTCATGGGTCTCGAATCCATTCAAGGTCCTCAATTGTCTTCTAGAACATGTGCCTTCGATACCCTTGATAGGTTTTGGGCTCGATACCCTTCTCATTGTGGTCTACCCGACTTTCGACTATACCCGCCTGGTGACCTAGTTGCCTATATTTTTAGAGACATACACAGGTGACTGCAGGGGTATACTGTGGTACCTAGGACAGACATCATGCCATGCTTTGCAGAGTATACCTGGAGGTTGCTTCCATGTTTGAGTTGCACTTGCACTAGTAAATTGCTCTAGTGTTGGTTGTTGTAATTGTTCTTTCAACTAGTTTAGTGTTTCCTTGTTTTATCTTGGAGGGACCTTTCTAGTGTGTGTTGTTTTTTTGAACAAATAGAAATCCCTAGTGTGTCTTTGATATTCTAACACAGTGGAGGATCATAAGCTTCATTGGTCACGAAGGCTTCTGGGCCTATCACCGGTTACACTAGAGCCACCTCCGCCACCACTAAGGCGAAAGCTAGACCAACAAGGGTCTTTTGAAGCGATCGGGTCACAAGAAATTGTACCTGACCAACATCCGGAGGAAATGACCATTTTAGACTTTGGAGTGAAAGCTCTTGGTCCATATGAAACTCCAACCACTGATCTTTTGACACCCATCATCATACCGATTCACCCTTACGAGTGCCAAACAGTGTCGCACGCAACAATGGAAACAAATGTTGTCACTTNATGGTTGTCACCACAAGAGATTTTCCACCTCCTAACCCACCGTCACCAGTTCGAGCCACCATGGTCTCGATCGCCTCTACCTCGAAAAGTGGTCCAATCCCGTCTATGGCGGTGGCCATGACCCCTTTCACAGCAAGTGTGACAGGCCCTCTATTCTCATATGGGATGCCTAGCTCAAGTACAAGTCTTGTACTTTCCTACTCCACTTCACAGACTTTAGGTCTGGGGGCAGGGGGCTCTAACTCTCCTCTGCAAGGACACATGGGGGGGACTTCAACTCATTTTAACACTTTTCCTTATGGGGGAGGTCATATACCTCCTTCGTCCCCTTCGCTGGGTGGCACCCACCAGCATTACATTGGGCCACCCACACACCATAGTTTATTTGGAGCAGGGAGTCAAGGACCACTCGCTCATAATATGCCAGTAGGTTCAACACCTTTTCTTTGTTTTGTGCATTTGGTAACAACTCTTTTCCATTAGCTTTTTTCCCGACTAGGGGCAACCCCGGTCATGGATGATTTTAGGGGCTAAATTTCGCTCATGGGCTAATTTTCCATGGTATTTCCAAAAGCGAGATTTGTTATTTTAAAAATGATTCTCCCAAATTCTATAGGATAAAATTATTTTACCTTAAAAATCGCCAAAATTTTATAAAAACTATATAAAATCCTTATAAATTTGAATATTTTTACAAAAATATCGCCAAACATTTCTAGTTGCCATATGAAGAATTAGTAATATTTGCCAAGGTTTCTACATTTTAAAACAAATTTCCATCCTTAAAATCATCCTTGACCCCGGTTACAGCCAACCTATTCCTATGCAGGGTACTGTTCCTCCACAGGGGGCAAACCCAGGAACTTCTTCTACATCAGGACCTTGGAATTCTTGGCAGGGATCAGTTCCCTCGTCAGGAATGTCGATCCGGGGAAATTATTTTCACAACCAATGGAACCCCAGACAAGGTACTATGCATATGCCCATGGGATCGGCATGGGGCAACCCTTGCCAAAGTCCTTCGAATGTAATGCATGCCCAACCATCTATGTCCTATTTTCAGAATCAGCTGATGATGTCTCCTAACATGCAGAATCCGTGCATTGGTCATGGCCATGGTTTTTACCAGAACCCAGGCCAACAGTCAAACTTTTCCTAGCAACCTGGTGCTAGTCAAACTCCAGGTCCCTTTTTCCATGGTTATCACCAACAACCCAAACTACCTTTCCTGGAAACCTTGCATTTTCCAGACTTGCCAAGGTTGTTGAAAGACCCTATCTGTCATGATCCACATTGGCCCCCTATACCAACAAAGTTTCCTTCGGACATACCAAAGTTCGAAGCCAATCCTAAAAAATATCCAGGAGATCATGTGACCACCTTCCATCTTTGGTTCTCGTCTAACTCGTTGAAATACGACTCTGTACATTTGTGATTGTTTCAATGTAGTCTCATTGGGAGTGTTGCGAAATGGTACATTGAGATCGGCCACTCAAGATACTCTTCCTTCGGCGAATTGGCAATGGATTTCCTAAAACATTTCCAATTACCTATGAGATATGACTCTGGCATAGAATTGTTGGCCAATTTCTCATAGACAAAAGAAAACCATATCTCTGATCACATCCAAGAATGGAGACGTCGGAAGATTTTAATTAAGGTGCTAGTCCCACCAGCATTCCTACTCGAGTGGTTCCTTAAGTCTTTTGTCCCACAGTTATCCAAAGACATCGCGACATCGAGAGTTTTTTTTGAAGAAGATGCCATCATGATAGCTCAACAACTTGATCCAATCTACTCTCATTTCGGTTTATTATATGAGATCTTTCCAGATGTGCCATGCTCAATACTTGATAAAACCAAACAGAAAGTTGGACCACATGCCGACGGTATTGTTGGTTCAGCATAAAGAAAGCCTGCTGAGCAACTCACGAAGAAATTTCAACAATTGTCTATACAACACACAGCGGCCAGCCAAACTACTTTTTTGGCTTCTCCCCCTACCCAAACTTCAGATGTACACACAGTGCAATCGACAAATCCAAAGGCCACCCAACATCCTAAAGGAAAGAAAAAACAACAAAAGAAGGGTAAGGGAGATAAGAAACCCACTAATAATGTTGGCAGGGGAAACACTGAGAAATGGAAGGCGAGGTATCCATGCAACCTGTGCACGGAAGACCACCAGAGCCACCAATGTCCTCGGCTTGCAGAGGCCCAAAAGTTTGTGACACAGCAATAGCCTACCGTGTTAACCAATCCATTTCAACATGGGAAAAACCTAACCCAAGCCTCTACAAGCATGGAAGGGGGTAGTCAAGGACCCTCTCCATCTTTGAACAATACTGGATTCATGAATGTGTATATGATGAAGGGTGATTCTTTTATATCGACTAGAACGCATGACTATAGTAAACCAAGAACTTCTGAGAAGGGAAAAGAAGTTGAACTCCCCTCTCTTCCTCTCTATATCGAGAAGACTTTGGGTGAAACAATGACACACATCCCAAAAGGCATGTTCAAGAAAGCTTCTCACAACCCAAATGCAAGGGCCACCTAGAACTATTCTGTGGTGGAGGATTTGTCTCAAACCCCTTGTGTGATATCCGCTTTGGAGGTACTCCAAAGCTACCCTTCCCAGAGGAAATATTTGTTAGCCTCTTTAGGATCTACTGAGACTTGTACTCTGGGTACAATCATGCTAGATACAACCGACTTAAAACCTCATCTACCTTACAACGTATCATTTCAGATAGTAGTGGCTCACACCACAAAAAATTTTACTTGGAATATTTTCCACACGGTGCTTGATGAGGGTGCCTCGACATGCGTTATGTCGTTGGCATGTTGGAAGGCCATTGGCCAGCCCATTTTGTCTCCGTCACCTACTCTTCTCACTACTTTCGACGGTCATTCATTCCGACCACATGGTATCATTCCCTCTTTCCCCGTGTAGTTACGAGGGAAGACCATGTGCGTCGAGGTAGAAGTAGTCGACGCATCCCTTGGCTACAATCTCTTCTTAGGAAGGAGTTGGAATTACGTCATGCAAGCAGTGGTTGCTACAGTTTTCTGGGTCTTGTTGTTTCCATACGAGGACCCGATTGTGACCATTGATCAATTGTCTTTCTCCAGACCTGACCCTTCATTAGGGGTATCCGCGTTCCTGATGATTGATAATCCCCAACCAGGTGTAGTCAACGTAGGGGTTGGTTTGTTCCCATCTTTTATGGGTACCTTCGATTACCCGCCCCCTCAAGGCAATGTCAAATTCATATCCTACCATCATAAGGTCGAGATTTTCCAAGTTTCCTCGTTTCACACGAATTACTTCAACGATCCATGGATACTTCCTTCCCCATCGGCCATGATGGAAGGGACAGGGCAGCCTGGCATGTCCATGCCCTTGTCTGTAGCTGAAGTAGCGAACTCTTTAGTCCAACAAGCTTCGGCCGACACAGATCCAACTCCTGCACAGGAGTTAGATCTGATTCTAGAGACTATTTGGGCTCAAGGCTCTCTCGCTGACACTGATTCATTAGACTTAGTCTTGCCCTCTGACAAAGCAGTAATTGAAGCAACGACTTGTCTAGAAAAACTCTGGGACGATCTCCATCATAGATCATACTTCCTCCCAGAGTTAAGCAAAATTCAAGCCGAAGAATTCACCTTGACTATGACTAGAGATAGGTCTTTTCCTATTAATCCCTTAGCTACACATGAGTTTTATGCCAAGGGTAATATAGCAACTATCACTGAAACCATACCGATTAATATCTCCAAAACCCCTGGCGTCGTGGAGAATGTTTTCATGAGAGCTAATTGTTCCCCTAGAGAGATTCAAATCTACACAGATCTATTTAAATAATTATGTGACGTTTCTTCCTAGTCTTATGAGGAAATGCCAGGCATCGATCCCAAAATAGTCGAGCATGAAATCAGAACTTATCTGGAGACCAAGCCTATTCGGCAGAATCTTCATCCAATTAATCCCAGGAAAGCAACAGCCATTAAGGTTGATGTTGAGAAACTGCTAAAAGTCGGTTTTATCTATCCTATCCATTTGACCCAATGGGTGTCAAATTCTGTGTCGATCAATAAGAAACAGGGCACGATTCGTATATGTACGGACTTCTGTGATTTGAACAAGGCCTGTCCAAAAGATAATTTTCCCACACCATTCATTGACCAGATAATTGATGAATGTGCAGGTTGCGAGGCCTTCTCTTTCATGGACAATTTTTCGGGATATAATCAAATACAAATCAAACTTGAAAACCAGCATAAAATGGCATTCATTTGTCCATGGGATACATTCGCGTATCGTAAGATGCCCTTTGGTCTCAAAAATGTTGGAGCGACCTTTCAATAGGCCATGTCTTTTTCTTTCCATGATCTCAAACATATAGTCGAGGCCTATTTAGATGATTTAGCATCTCGATCTCGCAAGAGAATGGATCATCCCACGCACCTACGACTTATCTTTGAGTGATGTTGCTACTTCTAGATTTGCTTGAATCCAAACAAGTGCAGCTTTTGCATAACATCAGCATGTTTGTTAGGTTTCATAGTGTCAATAGCAAGGATCGTGGTCGATCCTCCAAAGTTTGAGGCAATAATTCAGTTGCCTCCCCCATGCACAATCCTTCAACTTTAGAGTCTACAGGCCAAGGCAAATTTTTTAAGGCGTTTCATCGCCAACTATGCTGAGATCACAAAGGGATTTATGCAGTTACTGAAGAAAGACATTCCTTTTTATTGGGACAATGCCGCTCAACGGTCTTTCGAAGCATTGAAACATGCCCTCACAACTGCCCCTCTACTTTGGCCACCTAACTATAACAAAGATTTCTTATTATACCTAGCTGCAACAAAGTCAACCATTAGAATGGTCTTAGTTTAGGAAGATGATTTGTTCTCATAATATGTGATCTATTACCTAAGCTGAGGCCTAGTTGGACCCGAACTCAATTATTCTCATATCAAAAAACTTGTGTTGGCAGCAGTCCATGTTGTTCAACGGTTCCGTCATTATGTTTTGTTTCGCAAGACCACCATCATTGCCATTATGAATCCATTTAAATACGTGTTGAAATGACGAGTAATAGGAATAAAGATCAGTAGATGGATAGTCATCCTCCAGGAATTCGACTTAGATTTTGTTTCAGTGAAATCCAAAAAGTCACTGATCTTCGCAGAACTTATTTCAGAACTTCCGGTTGAGTCAGGTGATGTTATGCCCGAAGAGTCACCTATCAAAGGAGATATGTTTTTTATCACATCTTCGGATCCCTGGTACAGAGATATACTTTTCTATCTCCAGGATTTGAATTGCCCCACCTCTGTTTCTCATGATGAGCATCGCGATATATGCCATCAGGCTAAGAATTATCTTATACTCGATGATACATTGTATCATAGAGGTGTATACTAGATCCTACGCCGATGCCTCACTCATGAAGAAGCAGTTATCATGCTTAACGATTTCCATACCAGAGCATGTGGCGGTCATTTGTCTGGGTTGGCAATAACCCAAAATATTTTACGAGCAGGTTGCTTCTAGCCGACACTAATCAAAGATTGTATCAAATCGGTCAAGAAGTGCCACCTGTGTCAGATATTTTCTCAGAATATGAGAGCACATATCGCTCCCATGTATCCTATCATCACAGTTGGTCCCTTCACCAAGTGGGGGATTGATTACACTACAGGCAACCCTCCTTCAGCTAGGGGGAACCGTTATATCATTGTAGCCATAGACTACTTCACGAAGTGGGTCAAAGCTATGCCAACATTTAAACATGATGGGGATACTGCAACTCTCTTTTTATTCAACCAGATAATATCAAGGTTCAACGTCCCAAGAGAGATTGTCACTGACCATGGTAGTCACTTTCAGAACCAGATGATGACCGAGTTAACATCAAATCTTGGGTTGCGGCAAGAACATTCGTCACCCTACCACCCCCAAGAAAATGGTCAGGTGGAAGATGTAAATAAATCTCTTAAGACCATCCTACAGCAAACGATCAACTCAACCAAGTAAAATTGGCATTTGATGTTATACTCAGCATTATGGGCTTACCGAACTTCTATTAAGACTGCAACTAGTTTCTCACCAATTCAACTCGTTTACGGGATGGAAGTAGTCTTGCCTATAGAATGTCAGATCCCATCCCTAAAATTGATAGTACAGTTATTTTCAGACACTTCTCCACTTGAAGAACAGTTATTATACCTTGAGTGGCTCAATGAGCAGCGCCGTGATGCGGTCCTGGCCAACGAGGCTCACAAACATAAAGTCAAGTGTCAGTATGATCGGTCCATTTGTCCTCAGGTTTTCTCTAAAGGCAACCTTGTCCTAGTCTATGACCAAGATAAGGACCCCCTGGGGGTAGGAAAATTCAAACCCATGTGGTTCAAACCCTTCATCATAAAATAGGTTCTAAAAAAGGGCGCTTATCATCTGGTTGAATTTGAGGGAAATGTTGTGGCAGAGCCTAGAAATGGGCTCTACCTAAAGAAGTATTACTCATAGGTAGGTCACCTTGGGTAACTTTTTGTAACATATGTATAGTCTTTGTACTATTACTTTCTAGTTTCTTTTAGTATTATGGACGTGTCATTTTTTATGTTATCTTTTGTCATTGTGGCAGATGTCAAGTGAATTAGAGGTGTTCATTGGGTACGTAGATGGTGCTAGCTGGCACACTCAGAGGCTTGCCTCTGCATATTGGGTAATTTTTACACCTCGAGGCCAGTTATTATCTTCCGGAGGTATATGCTTAGGTGACACCACAAACAATGTCGTCGAGTACAGTGCAGTTATTGAGTTGCTTCGTGACACCCTGTCATTTGGTATCTCTCATCTCTGGGTCTATTTAGATGCTCAGCTAGTTATGTCTCAGTTGAATATATTCTACCATGTTCATGATCTGAATTTATACCAAATATTCCTTAGGGTACGTCTCTTAGAATGAATCTTTGATTATATTACATATTTTCATGTTCCTAGGAGATTAAACCAAGTTACAGATACTCTAGCTAATCAAATTTTAGACTGGCATCTCACACACATATAAAAAGACATACACATAAACATGTAAATACATTTTTAAAGGAAAATATGATCCATAAGACACAAAAAGACATAAAAATCCATATATAATATCATAATCACCAGAGTACATAGGTGGACGCAAGTGCCTAAAAAATATGTCCAATAATGAGTCATGGGTCTTATGCCCTTAAAAATACGTACAGGTGGGGCTATAAAAGTATATACTAACTAAGTTCAGGGCCTGTGGGCCCTGTTATAATAGTCAATAGCATTTTCCAAACGTCAAAATAGTCGGACCCACGTCCGTGGTGCCCCCACTACATGAGGCTGCATGGATGGTGGAAGATCCTCAATCTCTGCCATAGGGATGGTGTGAGTGAGTGAGGTAAAATTTCTCTCAAATTGTCTCAAAACCCTCTCAGCCTCTTCAGCTGGAAGCTCTCCTGCTACTGTTGGTCCCCCTACGGAAACAGGTGCGACCCCCGGCCGAGGACGATGCCTATTCCTTGCATAATCTGTAGGTCATAAGGGTCCCACATATGCACACAATAGACACGTATCTGTCAAATACTCTGGTATTAAAAAATGATATATATGTTGGAAGATTGGTTGTTGTCATTGATGTCAACCCTAGTCATGGGTTTTGGACCACAAGATTGATGAAGTTATTTGGACATGAAGGAAAATGCACATGTAGATACAACACCCATGGATGGATAGTATACATCATTCTCTTTCCGGTGGTATGTGGCACGTCACGTGGATCCT
>JASDQU010313786.1:0-13483 GCA_032191745.1 Picea mariana | reverse complement strand
AATTAACTAACATGAAATATTATCCAAGCAAATGCATCACATCAACTATGCAACAATGCAAGAAAACAATATTTAAAACAAAGCATGAAAGCAAATGAAACTGCATTATGATGAACAGACAAATGAAATGAAAGAAATAAAATGACCTACCTACTTACTTGGGGCTCGAGGCCCGTGGAAATTAGGTTCCAAAGATGTAAGGTGAAATCGTACAACCAATGCAACTAATTGATCATCTCATCAAGGTATCTCCCTATGTGCTTAATTATGTAATAAAACAAGGATAAGTTAAACACATAATAATCATGAGCATAAATAAGCATGTGATCAATCATACAAAGCAACTCATGGAGGTGGTTGGGAGGGAGACAATCATGTTGAAAAGAGTAGCCACAATCCAGATGAATCCATATCTAAATAGGACTATTGCATATAGACGACGACTAGTCTTCATCCTCACTTAGAGTACCACTACTTCTTGAAGGTTGAGAGGAGATGAGAGATCCCAAGAAGAATCTATGATTTCCTATAGAGGAAAATATGAGATAAGGGACAACCTTAGGTCTAGAGAAAGAATCTTTATCCACACTGAAAACATTTTGCCTCTTTATATGTGTTTGCAAGTCCCTGCATACCACCTCATACTGAATATATTGTTTCCTTATGGTATGGATCTATGACTTTTATGAGCTGGCCACGTCCTGATGTCCATAAAAATTTGAGCATGAAGATGGTTGAGAATCTTCATCAAATAATAGTTCTGAGTCCTAAAAAGGATAATCCTCAAGGAAAGGCTCGAAATCAACACAAGAGTACTGCAACAAGTCATCCTTGGGTGGCCGAAATAAATCTATGACCATATGATCATCATGTTTCCAAACATATGAACTATATAATCATTCTAAAGGAAACAACTTATCTTTCTTCACTCAAAAGCCACCCTCAATGTCATAAATGGGATCTCCATAAAAAATGGAGCAAATAACCTCCCATCTACGTCTCCCTACACGTATAAATGCATCTATATGACCACCAACTACATCAAAGGGTTCCTTTATAAATCCATCTGTATGATTGCAACTAACCATTTCTTCATCTTCATGTATAGGGAGAAAAAAAGATTGAGTCGCTTGAACTGGGTCTTCAACATGATGCATTTCATGGGAATCTTCTTCATCAACAGATACTTCATCATTGAGGCCATATTTTTCTACGATAATGGTACACAAGGAATTTACTCTATGACATGTCTCAACAAGATATTGTGCTAGCAAATTAGTAGAACCTTCTTCAAAGATCTCTTCAAGCACCTGACATCCTTGCTTATTGAATATATTATCATCAATGGTTTCCTCTTTTTCTTCTTTGTGGAAGATTTCTTTGTGGACCTGTTCTCCAAGAAAATATTCATCATCATGGGCATGATATCCAATGAGTTTTGAGACTTCTTTGGGAATCAAGAATGATTGATCTTGAGTTGGAAGGTTTTCTTACCAACCATATTTCTTGGTCACAACGTCACATAGTGACTTCACTCCAAAATAGGCAATGGCAAGCTCCCATGCTATGTTTCAGGTAGGTTCCCTCTCATAATTTCGAAGGATAGTGTTTCACTCTTCACTTCTTTGCATGCAGAACCTAACCAATAAATCTTTATTGTGGCAGTGCTCTATTAATTATTCACAAAACACATTGTCTTCTTCTATATTTTCCATGAGAGCCTCAAAAATTTCTTCATCATTATCCTCAACCTTTTGTTCCCCAATTGTGTTCTGTTGGAAGCCACCAATAATTTTTTATTATTATCACAATCAAAGTCCCCACAAATAGATTATATCTGTCTATAGATGCCATCACCTTCCATTTATAAATGTTTATGTTTTTGAGTTTTGAGGTGATGATTGGGTTAAAATTATCATTTTTAGTTTTCTGTTTACATTTTCGTTTATTTTGTTTTAAAGTTATGATTGTAAGCATGAATTTAAATAAAAAACTTGGTTTGGGTTTCATATCTTCTACCTTAGAAATGTCTCTTTGAAGGCACCCATATATGGTTAAATCTCAAGTCTTATGAACTTATTAATTGATCCACTATCGAAATATTTGTGTATAATGGGTATCATGACTTCATTGGATCTATAATTGATTATTGGTTTAATTTTTGAAGTGTTTGAATGCACAAAAACGTTGGTTTAACATTTGATATAGTTCTCATGAGATCAATAGTCATATCAACACTCATATCTCTTGGTACAGACATGTTGTACCTACGATTTCAATCCACTTTGTTGTCCTGAATATTAATGAGATCATTCATTATCCGAATTGGGGTTTTGCACTGTTGGAGGGTTTGGTATTCATCGTGGATAATGGCTCATAGTTTTACGAGCCCTCTGGTTTTTCATTTTCCCCAACTCTTCTTTCCAGGTTATGACAGTCCCCAAACTTTGCAGTTTTTGTGCCATTACATTTCGCACAGACCTCTCTCTACTCCTCGTCTTCTGGAAGTCGAAACCTACCTCTTGTGATATCCATTGTATCCTTTTCACAGTGGAAATGGCACCTATGGTTCGTATCGAGCTGAATGGTTGCCAAGCTCTCATTTCCCATGATGATGCCATAGAAGAATTGAAGGCTCACAACTGGGATGTCTTCCTCAGAAAATTCGAAGGCTACAACCTCTCGGTTACACAAGCCTTTGCACGGACTTTTGACGGTTTCAGGGCCAAGGTTGGGGATGTACAGTTGGAAATAACAAATTATTTCATAAGCAAGGTGACAGGACTTCCATTGAAAGGCGAAAAGTGGTTTAAGAATCTAAAAATGGAGGATGTTCCATGGATTTTGTTCATGGTTTCCCGCAAATCCACTTGTTGTCCAAAAGGTATTCCCATTGCTTTTTTGAAACCTAGATGGCATAGCCTTATTTTAATTTTAAAACAATTTATCACATGTGAAGGTCAATATAGGATGGTTTTTCTATACCGCATTCGGTTACTTATGTTATTCATAGGGTTTGAATTGAACATGTTGTTCTACCTGTTAATGAGCCTTTACAAAATTTCTAAACGCTATAAGCGAAAGGGCATGAATTCTTTGTCGAGTCTGTTTAATCACGGGCTCATTAAGATCCTATTGGTTTCTCACCTATCGTGAATCGGTGACAATTGGGAGAGTTTCCTAAGCTGAAATGGCTTCACCCAGGTCGACGATATAGTCAGCCCGCATTTAATTGTAAACCTCAATTTGGACACACCAGTGGCCGAAAGATAGGTCTTCAATTCACTTGATGGCTCTAAATTAAATAAACCAGCTTCTATTGTTGATGAAAACCCTGTGGATACTAAATTTCCATGTATGTTTTCACCCAAGAAATCTTTGGAATAGGTAATTGGTGAATTAAAAGGGAAAGATCACCCTGTGCCTATGAAAAAATCTAATTTGAACAATAATGATAAACCTGTTGTGAAGAAATTTTGTAAAGGAAAGAAACAACAGAGCTCGGATTTAAATTTTAGGAATAAGAAGGTTGGTCGATTGATTTGTAGGAACTTAAGAAATCGAAAGAGCTATCATCTGAGCTCGATCCCTATGATCGAGATCCATGATCAATGTTCAGATCAAGAGATAAATGATTTCTTGGCTCAGGAAAATCCGGACAACCTATGTCTTGTGGAAGAAAATACTACCCAGGTTGAACAGTATGACTTCATGACTAAATTACACTCGTGCCTCAAAGGAAAATAAGGTTTTGCAGGTATTAGTCATGACCTAGAACAAACCACAGGGAAAAATGAGGTACCCATTGTCGACTATATTCCACGTCGGTCTACCATTTCCCCAGTGCACTGTGACAACTGTTTAGATTGGATAAAGCGTTATTATAGAGATATTTCACTCTTAAAGGATCAAGTGAAATGCCTGGCTGTTCGAAATGCTCTATTGGAACGAGAGAACCAAGATTTGAAGGCACACACAGAGAGGGAAAATAAAATATTCAAGATGTCTGAGAATATAATCATTAAAAATACAACTAGTTTCAAAGCCATCATAAATTTGGAACTGTTAGATCCTTCTTTTGCTAATTTCTAATGGTAAAAATGATTTTGTTTAATTTTATGACATTCTGTTATGAAAGATTAAAATAGTTAGATTTAATTTTGATTTCATTTGCTAATAATAAGACTAGATACAGAATCTATGATTATGTAGCCAGTCTCTTTTGAATAATAATTAGTATTGTTATCTGAATATCAAATGGGTTTTGCTATCTACAGGAAATTGATGGTTATGATGCTGATTAAATGGAGCAAACACCTTGGGTCATACGCTCAATTATTCAATAGTTTCTTCCTTTTATGTTTATAAAACTTTCGTTTATTTTTGACAAACCAACTCATGCATGAGTGGTTTCTAGTTTCATTATTTTTGTAATATTATCTATTTTTTGTGGATTCAACTCTATCTTATATGATAAGAGCATTTGAATCCTCAACTAGTTTAAATACTGGTCACTCTTAGTAGTAAGGACATCTCTGRTTTRGACACATTATGGACATATGACTTTCAAKACTGATATGGAGAAGTTGTTCACTCCTTGGMTTTAKACCAGYGTRGHGCTTACCCATTATGTTTTGCCTTTATCTTATGAAATGTTATTAYRTTTATACARCTTTAGTYTGATCATCRTATGATATTTCATATTATTCADCATTTTAATTATGTCTGTAATTTGTTGYTCTATATTACATMTGTGATCAATAWTTCATTTAAATATCGTTGATTTATGYTGGATATTGAATGATRTATTACATGAATGWTTTGTATTARGTTTMTTTTATTATAAGTGTTCATCATTATAAGATCACHAGATCTATATGGTTATCARTCTGCTTTTATATTCCTRCTCCAAAACACCTTTRAGTTTGTTYTRGGAGTATTAGCACCATCMTGTTACAGGTTTTCCTCATAAGCAGGACAACTAGGARCTTGAATTGCRCAGGGACATAAACTCATTTTAGTTGATTAATTACAAGTTAGTTTACTCGTATTCTTGTTCTTTAGTTAGTTTATTTATCAATGAAATAAGAATAGCTTAAATTAACTTTGATTGTTAATCTGTTCTTATTTCAATTGTGTTTGATTAGTATTATTTAGTTCTTTAGGTTTTAAATATTAAACAGAAAACATAAAATGTATATGCTTTCTTTATCTACTTCATAAACACTTTCAAAAAACATCTATTTCGCAAGATCTCCTATAAATCTTGCAGGTTGTATATACATTGTTCATAATTACATGCACATATTCCATTTTCTTTTTCGACACTTGTAAATTATTTATATTCGTAGTATCTTATCTTTATAGATTAGTTTCATTTATTTATTTATTTAGGACTTTAGTTGGCCAACAAAGCCATTAAACCCATCGAGTCAGTTCATTCCAAACGGCCTGGATTATTTAGACAACCCTAGCCTGGATGTAACCTTCCAGTTGACGGTGTATCATTTATGCCTGTCAACAAATGGCGCTAGAAGGAGGGCCTAAATTTAATTGATGGAATGTGGAGGTCTCAAGACTCCTCCCCCACACACTCGCACTCTTGTCATAACGTGTAGTCGCTCAGACAATAAATTTACACTTGAAACAACAACTACCTCAAACGATGACCCTGATATTCCTGTTGAACTAGTGACACCAATTCCTCAAGGGGTTGACGTCCAATAAATTTTTCGTCAGTCACTCATAAGAAATAATAGTGCCTTAGTCCGTATCAGACAACCTGACAGGCCGCTTAATCAACCCCTTGATTTAACAGATATCCAAGAATGGCTTCAAGGAACCGGTCTTCCTGAAAACCCTTTAGGTGGTAATCCTACCAATCCTACTGAAACACCTATCCTTGGAGCCAGAGAATCTGGTATTCCACCTTCCCCACCTGGTTCATATCCATCCTCTTCAGGAGGAGAGTCTTCAAATGAAGGCAGTTCTTCATCAGAACCATCTCAGCCTTCAACACCATCAACTCCCATGGAAAACTGAAATAATCCTGCCATACCTTGGCTCAATCAAGATGTCGTGGTTGTACCTAGACCCCAACACCCACTACCTAAGAATTCAGAGAAATGACTACCTAAATTCAATCCAGATTCAAAGCAATCCGTTGAGGATCACATCAAGAAATTTATGTTGGCCATTATACTCCGGAGTGTTGAACACGAGGATGTAGTATGTAGATTATTTCCTTATACTTTTGAGGGAAATGCCTCCACATGGTATTTTGCTCAACAACCCCAGATCATCGTCTCTTGGGACAAGTTTGAAACTTGTTTTCTTGAAAAATTTGGAGATGATAAATCTCCGGAAGTCTTGGTTATGGAACTCTCAAGCTTAAAAATGAACCTTAAATAAAAATTGAAAGACTTTAACCAAAGGTTTCTTACTTTAAAAAACAAAATCCCTGCAGATTCAATGCCCACAGAAAGTTTAATTATTGCATATTATGCTAAAGCCTCGCACAATAATATAGCCATATGGGTCAAAAGGTCTAAAAAAAACACGTTGTTAGAAGCCTTTGAGGAGGCAAGTCAAATTGAGAAATATATATTTAGCTTAAAAGATAATCTTAATAGTGAAGCTAAAACAACCTCGTCCTCTAAGAAGAAAATAAAAATTCTCACTAGGCCTCAAACTAAAAATCAACAAGAAACTTTAGACTTAGAGAGTTTGCAGAAAGATTTCCAAAAACTGTCCAATCAGGTCATTGAATTGAAAATATCAGTCAAGCATCCACAAGCAAAGGAAGTTTCAAACCTCCTTTCAGAAATCATTTTCCTCCTAACCGGCCAAATCTGACCACAAAGGTATAAATTTCGAAAGTTTATAGTATGCTTTGCAAACTATCTTAGAAGCACATGATAATTCTGCTTTTGTTCCTCCTGGAAATTCTGATGATATAGTTGAGGGAGAGGTACCAGAAGAGGAGGACTCATCTCCCCCTGTTTTCGGTCACTTGTCGGACAGTATCTTCCAAGCAAATTTTGAAATTGTCCACCCCTACAACACAAGAAGCAAAATGCAAAACAAACCCCCTCTTGAAGTAAGTAAAAATGTGTTTTCGAAATAGTCAAAGAAAACTAAAATTAAACAAATCTTAGCAGCCCCCATTTTAGAATACAATTTAATTGAAGATCTGAAAAAATTGAGGGCTAATATTTTTGTTTTTGAACTGCTGAAATTTCCCCTTATTTTGCAGAAAATGCTTCAAAGCATAGTTGAAAACAGTAAAAAGAACGATCCTAGCAACAAAAAATTAGCAGAAATTGATTCAATCGCAGCTAAGAATGTCCCAACTAAAAATACATTTGAACCTCCAGACAAAAGGGACTTAGCAGAAAAAACTGCAACAAATGTAGATAAAATTGTTTTAGGGACAACAACAAAAAATTAGCAGAATTTTGATGTTAACACTCAGAAAAATGTCCCGCCTTTGAAATTTTTAATAGGAATGTACATAATTGTATGGTCGATTCTGGTGCATCATCAAACTTAATGCCTATATCTGTATGCCAAAAAATTAATGCAAAAGTTAAACCTTCTGATCTCAAAATCATTCATCTAGATCAAACAAACGTTAAAGTAATTGGTGAGCTTAAGAATGTGTTGATTAGACTATCATCCAATCCTAAAGTTCATCAGAAAATTGATATTATCGTTGTTGATATCCCTGAAGTTTATGGCCTATTTTTAAGCAGAGATTGGTCAGAACAGCTGCATGGTTACTTTGCCACAAATTGGTCTCACTTGTGGCTGCCTGAAAATAGACAGCCTAACAAAATCAGGATAAACAGAGAATGTTATCTTAAGCATACTATGACGGATCTGAATGATACAAATGGGCCATTCGTTACATCTGCAAATTCAATTGAAACGCAGGGAATGAATACCTTCTTTGGTAATTCCATGACCGAAATCTCTTTTATCATTGATCCTGAGAAGCAATCTGAAATTACAACCTATACTTAGACACCAACTTTTATAAATATACCAAGTAATGCTAATGATGCACAAATCTGGTCCTTATATTTCGATGGATCTAAATTCCAAGAAGGAGAAGATGTTGGTTGTGTACTCATTGATCCTACAGGTAATAAAATTTTTATTGCTTATTGATTAGAGTTTGAATGAACTAACAACAGGGCCGAGTATGAAGCGCTTCTGCAAGGACTTAGGAAAGCATTGGATATGGACGTGCAAAATTTGATAGTATTCGTTGATTCAAAAATCATGGTCAAGTACGTAAGAAACGCCATACATTTCTTATCACCACATCTAAAAAGCTACCAAGCAGAGGTATGGAGTTTGATGCATAAATTTTTAGCATTTAACATAAATTCCATTCCTAGATTGAGTAATTCAGAAGATGATTTATTGGCCAATGTTGCTTCTAAATTGTTTCCTACTGAAGGTCTTTCCCCTAATGTGTTTTTGATCGAATTGTTGTTCAGGCCGTCGATCCTGGATAACATCACAAATTGGAGAGTATTCGATGATGACAAGCAAATCATCAACTTTCTACATATGGAAGACACATTCCATGGTGCAGTCATTGATGAAGCCACTCATGACAAGAAACTCTGAAACTTCACGGTAATATCTGATCCTCGATCTCCTGAATCGACATTCGAGCTGGTAAACTGTATCCCCAAATCCGTTGTGAGATTAGAGAAATTTTATGAATTGCATGATAAATTTAGAGGGGCAGTAAATTGTAAAACTAACATTTCCTCTTTGATTTATGAAACGATTAATTTAGGAACAATGGATAATCCTCAAAATATTAATATGGGAAAGGGATGTTCCGAGCAAGAAAGATCCGCTTTTATAAAGTTATTTAAAGAATTTAAAGACGTTTTTTCTTGGACATATGATGACTTGAAAAAATTTGACCCCAACATCATACAACATGTAATCCCTATGAAACCCTAGATTCAGCCTTTTCAACAGAAATTGAGGAAGATGCATCCTAAATTGGAGCCCACTATTAAAAAGGAACTAAAAAAATTACTAACTACAAAGATAATTTTTCCAGTTAGGCACATGAAATGGGTGTCTAATTTAGTCCCTGTAAGGAATAAAAGTGGTGAAATTCGACTTTGTGTCGATTTTCAAAACTTAACCGGTCGTCTAATAAAGACAACTACCATGTTCCTCCAATGGAACAAATTCTACAATAGGTTTCTGGCTTCGAAAGACTATCTCTGTTGGATGGTTTTTCAGGATACAACCAGGTCCTTATGTCTCCTTCAGACCAACTTAAAACCACCTTTCATACCCCATGGGGCACTTACACCTATAGGAAAATTCCTTTCAGACCGATAAATGTCGGTGCCACATTCCAGAGAGCAATAGATATTGCTTTCCATGGCCTCATTAACCAGTCAGTCATGGTTTATATTGATGACATCACCGTCTTCTCTAAAAACAAGAAAGCTCACTTGTCTCACCTTAGGGTTGTCCTATAACGATGCCGCAAGTTCGGCATATCTCTCAACCCTAATAAATCGGTCTTTGTAGTAGAGCAAGGAAAAATTCTTGGGTTTATAGTGTCTAAGTATGGAATGATTATTGACCCTAAAAGAACCCAAGCTATTGCTAAAATCCCCCCTCCTTCTTCCAAAAATGCCATGTAGTCTTTTTTGGGCAAGATTAATTTCGTCAAAAGGTTTGTCTCGAGCTTCTCAGAAATGGTTTGACCATTACAAAATTTAATTAAAAAAGATGTTTCGTACTGTTGGGGACCACAAGAAAGTAGGGCTTTCGATTCAATTAGAAAATTTATAATAGAGGGCCCTTCCTTGATGAGTCCCGATTTTCTTAGGATTTCACTCTTTACACTTTTGCATCTGACCGATCTTATGCTATTGTACTTACACAGAAAAACATTGAAAGAAATGAGATACCCATTTCCTTCATGAGCTCAGCTTTTAAAGGAGCGGAACTTAATTACCCAGCCATAGATCAACAGGCATATGTTGTTTTCAAAGCAAGAAAACACTTCTAGTCTTAACTGTTGAAATCCAGAACCAAGGTTATTGTTCCTTACCCAGCTGTAAGAAACCTGTTAGTACAAAAAGAACTAGGTGAGAAAAGGGAAAATTGGATGATGTCACTACAGGAATATGACCTTGAAATAACCCCTGCACAAATTGTTAGAGGTCAAGGCCTGTGTAAACTAGTGGTTGATTCAGTTGAAGAACAAGAAAGTCAAATAAACACCTCAACTGTGAATCAGCATAACGAAAAAAAGATTAGTTTTGCACAAGCTACTGTCACTTCTTGGTATGAGAACATTAGATTCTATTTAACACATGGATCTGCTCCCCACAATCTTGATCCTAAAAACAGAAGAGCACTTAGGCTTAAATCTGCATCTTTCCAATTAATAAATGATGTATTATTTCGAAAGAACTTTGATGGTGTTTTTGTACGTTGCTTGGTTAAGGAAGAGTCAGAAAAAGTGTTATCTGAACTTCATTCAGGTGAATCTGGTGGTCACTTCGGTGGAGATACCACTGCCCACAAAGTGCTAAGAGCTGGGTACTAATGGCCTACCTTGTTTAAATATGCCCATACGTTGTCTTGTAAATGCATAATATACCAAAAGGTTGCAGGACGGGTGAAAAAGGAAGCATTCCCTTTACAGCCTCTTACTGTAGATACGCCTTTTCAGCAATGGGGCCTAGACATCATAGGACCAATTAATACATCTTCTTTGCAACAAAACAAGTATATCCTTACAACAACAGACTATTTTACAAGATGGTCCGAAGATGTACCCTTAAAATTAGTAAACACAAACCAGGTAGTATATTTTCTGAACTCTCACATCATCACTCGATTCGGCGTTCCTAAATGTTTGGTTTTTTATAACGCCTCTTATTTTTCGTCCCTTGATATGAATGTTTTCACTCTGGAAAAAGGGATTAAACTCAAGTATTCTGCAAGCTACTACACTCAAGGAAATGGCTTAACAAAATCGATGAGTAAAAATTTAATCAAGATTATTAAAAGGACAGTTTCAGAAAATCACAAGAACTGGCACAAACCACTATATATTGCACTTTGGGCTGATAGGGTAACTCCAAAAGCCTATGTTGGTAATTACCCTTTCTTCCTCATTTATGGAAGAGAATCCATTCTCCCCCCGCATGTCTTGCTTCCTTCTTCGCAATTGTCACGGAAAGTTCAAGAAGAGGAATGCCCTCCTCTAGAAAATCGAATAAATGCCTTATTAAAACTAGAGGAGGTAAGAACACAGGCAAAGCAGAAACTAGATCAGCACCAGCAAATTGTAAAAAGATGGTTTGATTCAAATTCATCTTCAGATAGGAATTTTGATGTCGGAGATCTGGTTCTCAAGTGGGACAAAGCCCACGATGGTAAGGGGGAACATACCAAGTTCCAAAAACTGTGGCTGGTACCATTTGTAATTTCTGAAAAATTCGGTCCCAACACTTTTTGCCTACATAATTTGGAGGGACAACCAGACACTTTCCCAGTGAATGGCCAGACCCTCAAGAGGTAATTCACCTGATGATTTTTGCTCCACCCTTCTGTAAATATTTTTGATATTTTATTTTTTGTTTTTATTTTGGTTCTTTTCATTTTGCTTGATTTTGATTTGTTTTCTGAATAATTATATATGAGTCACCATCTCATTTGTGGAAGTGAATCAGAATTCTCATTCATTAGCAGCAATTGACAACTTCCCAAACATCTGAGCAGTAAGTGCTAAAACTCAGATTAACACAAGTAAGTTTTTGTTCAAATCAGTGTTTCTGGTTTCTCATCGAAATTACAAGAAGACGCAATTATCATTAATAAACTTCTTGTTGGATTACTGAGAGGGGGGGTGAATCAATAATAGCGTAATTATAATCATTTTTCTCCAAATAATCCAAGTGTTATATCAATGTAGAATTATTATCCAATAATGAGCAACAATAAATGAACAATCACACACATACACAGTACACCAATGTTTTACGTGGAAACACAAATCGGGAGAAAACCACATAATGATTTTTCTTATATGTTTTGAAGAATTACATTCATTAGAAGCACCAAATTCCTTTTTTTTCCAGCTGCAACTTGAAGGAGGCTCCAACCCCCTAGTTTCTCAGGCTACAACCTGAGGAAAGCTCCAACTCTCCAATTCTCTAGCTACAACCAAAAGGAGGCTACAACCGGAAGGTGGCTACAACCACCTGTCCTTGCCCCGTCCAACCGCCCTGAAGTAGAAGTGGAATGATGGAACCACTATCACACTATCACTATGAGATATACCATTGTAAACCTATACCAATAAACCTGAACCATGCATCAACCATGCATCAACCTGTACCTCAACCTGTAATCAACTTGTACCATAAACAAGTGCATGGTTGATGCACTTGTTTATNAAACCTGAACCATGCATCAACCATGCATCAACCTGTACCTCAACCTGTAATCAACTTGTACCATAAACAAGTGCATCAACCATGCACCAACCTGTACCATAAACAAGTGCATCAACCATGCACCAACTTGTACCAAACAATCTGTAATAAACCTGTACCATAAGCAAGTGCAAGCAACCATGTACCAAGTATGTACCAATCATGTGTCAACTACTCATCAACTATGACCTATCAATATGTACCAACATCATCAACTATACACCTCATGTATGTTCCAACTCATCAACTACTTGTCTCAACCATGTAGCCAACTTGTACCTCAACCAAAATTCCTCATCAATTTCATCATCCAAATATGATTTGTAACTTTGTAATAGACCTATTTTATATGATCACATACTTGCAAACCCGCCTTAACTTTAAACAACAATATACTAGCATTTTCATCAAACGTTTCTTTAGTCTCACATGACTAGTTTTATATTAGTCAACAACCCTAACTTGAAATAATCATAACTTTGTACTTGTAATGAATAAATATATTAAATTGATACACAATGTTCTTCAATGTGTTTTATTCAATTCCTCCAGGTTTCACTACTTGGAACCTCTCAGAAAAGGAGTTATAGAAAAAATGACATACCTTGCTGAATTTTGGCTTATTCTAGAGAGCGACCTTGTAGAGCATGCCCCGCACGGAATATTTGTTGAATCGATATGAAACTGTTACAAAGAATACTAAATACTGTAATCTAACCAACACATTTTGTCTTACTAAATTTGGATATTTTATGAAGAAGTTATGATGTTTTTACCCGAAACACCTATTTTTGATTAGTTTCAAGACTAGCCACAAACCCTATTTTCCACAGAGTGTAACTCCAAAAATACAACAACCCACAAGCTAATTTTTTTACCACGGATACTTGGATATGTTTCCTCAGTTTCATAGAAATTTCATGGTCTGAATCATTCTAGAAAAAAGGTTATTGCGAAAATGGTGAGATGACCTGTAAATA
>JASDQU010313784.1:0-10776 GCA_032191745.1 Picea mariana | reverse complement strand
TGAGGCGCTAGCCTCCTTATTTATACAAGTCTGGCACATGTGGAAGTGTCTTTTCACTGGCAGGGCCGACTTCTTCTTCTGGGTGGTTATAACCACCTTTATTATATTTCGGGGCTTCTTTAATATATTCTGGGGCCGACTTCTCTTTCTGCCTATTACAATTACATTATGACCATACCACAAAAGGGGATTTGGTCCTTTAGAGTAGCCGACATGATCAATCCACAATGGGGATTGATCCAATGAATAATATATCAAATAATAATTAGAATACACTTTGCAGTTACATTATTTCAACAGAGGAGTTTCTTTCAGAGTTCAACAACCACAACGAGAATGGAGCAGTCATTCTTAGCTTCAGAGCAGCTGCAGGTGCAGAGTCCTAGTCCTAGAGGAACAGTTGCAGAAAGAGCAGAGGACATACTCTCAAGCAGTGAGACAAATAGTGCTTTGCATAAAGCACATAGAGCTAGCACATGATTGTGCAGATTAAGTTGTAGCTGATCAAATGTACCAGGTTGGTACAATGTGATGTGAAAATTTGGTTTCAAAGTACAGGATAGGAAGACTCATGTCTACAAGTTGAAGCAAGCTCCAAGAGCCTGGTATGGCAAGATTGATAGTTTTCTGATGAGCTTGGGATTTACCAAGAGTAAAGCTAATCCCAAACTTTACTTTAGGATTGAGAATGATGGACCATTTATATTGCTGCTATATGTGGATGACTTATTCTTAACAGATGAAGAAAAGCTCATCATAGATTGGAAGAAGAAGCTTGCTGCAGAGTTTGAGATGAAAGACCTAGGCCTGATGCATTTTTTCTTAGGTCTTGAAGTTTGGCAGAGCCCAGAGAAGATCTTCCTTAACCAAGGGAAGTATGGAGTTGAAATAACTGAAGAGATTTGACATGTTGGAATGTAAAGTCATGAATACACCCATGGAAACGAATTTGAAGCTCCTGGTTGGTACTTCGTCAGAATTGGATGATGCTACTCTATACAACCAGATTATTGGATTGTTGATGCATCTGACGAATACTAGGCTAGATATATGCTTTGTTGTGAACACCTTGAGTCAGTAATTGGTAGATCCCAGACGTGTTGACCTTGTAGCTGCAAAGTATGTGATGAGACACCTCAAGGGTACGTTGGATTATGGTCTCTGTTATACTGGAGGTCATGACTTCAAACTGTATGGTTATACTGATTCAGATTGGGCTGGAAGTGCTTCTAATAGAAAGAGCACTTCAGGATGTTGTTTCAGTCTAGGGTCATCCATGACTTCATGGAAAAGCATGAAGCAATCTAGTATTGCTCTCAGCACGGTAGAAGCGGAATACATTGCAGCATGTTCCGCCAGTTGTGAAGCCATATGGCTTCAGTAGTTGTTGATAGGTCTGTTCGATCTGGAGATGGAAGCCACCGTAATTCTATGTGATAACCAAAGTTGTATAAAGATGACGGAGAACCCAGTGTTCCATGATAAGTCGAAGCACATAGAGATCTAGTATCACTACATTCGTGATATGGTGCAGGGGGGAGCTGTAAAGCTCCAATATGTTGGCACAGATGAGCAAGTTGCAGATTTGTTGACCAAGCCTCTGTCTCGTGTCAAGTTTGAGTACTTCCGAGACAAGCTTGGTGTTGTCCTAAAGGACCTCCCTCGAAAGGGGGAGTGGTGCTGATGATACTATCTTATCCTGACCAACAACGGGTAGTTGCGTTAGGATTTGATATCTTAGGGGATTGATCATCCCTGGGTAGATCCCAAAGGTCTGGTAAGGACGGTCTGTCAGAGTGCCCGTGCATGTATATGCCAACTGTAGTCAGTAGTGGTAGCTCCGTTAGGATTTTATATCCTAGGGAATCTTATGATTCCTGGGTAGATCCCAAAGGATCGGTAAGGACAGTCTGTCAGAGTACCACATGGTAGCTTGTTAGGATTTTATATCCTAGGGAATCTTATGATTCCTGGGCAGATCCCGAAGGTCCGGTAAGGACAGTCTATCAGAGTACCACAAAATGTTGTTGTTGCACCTGCCTCATTCTGTTGCCATATGCTGATGATGTTGTTGTCTCAGCCTCATGCTGATGATGTTGTTGTCTCAACCTTGTGCTATTGATGATGTTGTTCTAGCTTCGTGCTATTGATGTTGATGTTTCAACTTCATGCTGCTGATGATGATGATATTACTTTAGCCTCATGCCGATGAGGATGAAGATATTATTTCAGTTTCATGCCGATGATGATGATGATGTTACTTTAGCCTCATGCTGATGAGGATGATGATGTTACTCCAGCTTCATGCTGATTATGATGGTGATACTACTCCAAGCTCCATGTTGTGGATGATGATATTGATGATGAGAAAAACTTCCAATGATTTGTAGATGTGCCAGGCAGTGTTCTAGATGCCGATGATGATGATGCCATCTCTTTCTCTTCATGATGTTGTATTGGGTCATGTCAGTAGAATATCTTTTTCGTTAAGGTGGAGTGTTGAAATATTGTAACTTCGAAGAATATTCTAATTATATTTGAGTTATTATCTTATAGATCAAATCCCCTTTTGTGGATTGAACATGTCGGGTCTTGTATAAGACCAAATCCCCTTTTGTGGATTGGTCAAACCATATTTATATGGTGGTATTTGTGAAGTTGGCCCCTAGGGTTTATAAAGTGGTTATAACCACTCCTTGAAGAAGTCGGCCCTACTAAGTGAAGAGACATGAYCCTAGCRCCTCCGCAACTAGTATATATATGTGAGGATGGGGYCTCACTTGTTCACTCTCACACTCACTCATCTAGTGCACATCTTTTGAAGGCAGTTGCAGTTGCAGGAGGAAGGAGAAGAGAGGCGCATGCTCGGTCCTAGTTTATCTTGGTATTTTGGTCTTAGTCTTGGCATTGTATTGGCAATCTATTATTGAAGAAGTTTTTGCTAGGTTTTCTCCCCCATAAACCCCATAAAGGTTTCCTAGGATAAAATGTTGCGTACCTTGTGATTATGTTTCTTTTAGTGATCCTCTTTATGCTGTTGTTTTGGAAATGCATTAAATGCTCATGTAATTTGGAAATAACCTAATAACTGTTAGCTTTCTAGCTCGGGAGGTACTCCGCATGTGTGTTTTGTATGCGGAAGTTACCTTATAACTACACTACTAGACACTTGACTTTGTAATGGTTTTTATAAAGTTGTGATAAAGTGGTTCTTTTATTAAAGTGATTTTTTTTAGTAAAGTGTACCTTCTAATATTAAAGTGACTATTTCATAAAGTGCACTTATGTTATAAAGTGAAAATGTACTTATAAGTGATTTATTTTGGAGGGAATGAATCATGACCCTTGATCTTGTAACCCTTGATCTTGTAAAGGAAAGATTAGATCTTGGCCATTAGATCTAGGGTTGGAGAAGGTGAAGGGTCACTTTCAGATTATAAGAGAATGCATTGGNTTTAGTGATCCTCTTTATTCTGTTGTTTTGGAAATGCATTGAATGCTCATGTAATTTGGAAATAACCTAATAACTGTTAGCTTTTTAGCTCGGGAGGTACTCCGCATGTGTGTCTTGTATGCGGAAGTTACCTTATACCTACACTACTAGACACTTGACTTTGTAATGGGTTTTTATAAAGTTGTGATAAAGTGATTCTTTTATTAAAGTGATTTTTTTTAATAAAGTGTACCTTCTAATATTAAAGTGACTATTTCATAAAGTGCACTTATGTTATAAAGTGAAAATGTACTTATAAGTGATTTATTTTGGAGGGAATGAATCATGACCCTTGATCTTGTAAAGGCAAGATTAGATCTTGGCCATTAGATCTAGGGTTGGAGAAGGTGAAGGGTCACTTTCAGATTATAAGAGAATGCACTGGGTAGTGTGCAAGACACAGGAGAGAAGGAGATTGAGAGAGATTTTCGAGTAAGCTTGAGAGAGGGAAGTTAGGGCAGCAAAGAGGGTGCATTTCCCAAGAGATATTGGGCACAAATCCCAAGGGAATAATTCTGTGTGAGTGTTGAGTTATTTTTCTACTGTTGGAGGTCGTACTGTATGGATCCGTACAGTCTGTACAACAAGGGAAAGAGGGCACGAAAATCGAGGCAAGGAGTGGTATGATTTTCGAGGCTGTTGAAGGGTTTTTCTTGCTGCTACTGGGTTGTACAGATTAGTCCGTACAACAGACTATGGGCACACTTTTCAAGGTGCCATTTTCTGGGCAGACTGTATAGCAGTATGGACTTGACACGTTTTTCAAGGCAGAATATTTGGGGGCTGTTTTAGTGTGTTGTAAGTGGATTTCTCTTGCTGGAACTGATATGTATTGCTGCTGATATGTACTTTCCTGAAGTTGAATAATAAATCTCTCTCTCTCATTGGGTTTCCCCACATTGGGGTTTTCCCTGGCATTGCCTAAATTTCCGAGTTTTTCTAAGTTGAATGGTTGTTGTTCATTGTGTTTATTCCACTGCAAAATTGCTTAGCAATGTGTATTTCTGCGTATGGTAATTTTTGAATGTGGGTTTAGACATTTCAAAGTTCATACACGAAAGTTATCTCTAGGTTGCTAAGTGTATGACAAAATATTTTATATGCCGATTTTGTCATTAAATTTCTACATGGTATCAGAGCTTGGGCTCTGAGTGATAGTGAGCAGTGAGATATTTGGGCAAGTTTGAAGGGGGAAATGTGTTATTTGTTTTCCTTTGAACAGTGACAGGGTATATCGCTGCATGCATTAGATTTGAGGATCGGTTGGATGACATTTCCAACTATTTGCAGTGGAAGGTTCGAATGTCAGCTATTCTCAAGGAGAACAAGATTTGGAACTATGTCAGTTCTGTTGTTGTGGCTCCCACAACAGATTCAGTTGCTTTGGATTTGCATGAGGTAAAGGAGGTCAAAGCTCAGAGGATTATTCTGGATGGGGTAAAGGACCACCTTATTCCACACTTGGCTGAGAAGAAGACAACCCAAGAGATGTGGGATGCACTTAAGAACTTATTTGATGCGAAGAATGAAAACCGAAAGATGGCCTTGAAGGATAAGCTACATGATACCAAGATGGGTAAGGGGGAGAGTGTGTCTTCTTATCGTACCTGGGTAGCTCAAGTGAAAGATGAGCTGGCTACAGTTGGGGAGGTCATATCGGATTCAGAGTTGGTGAGGATAGCCTTGAAAGGCTTCACCAAGGAATGGGAAGTCTTCGTGAAGTGTGTGGTGTGGCGTGAGCATCTTCTCGATTGAAGCAGACTATGGAAAGATTTCACTCAGGAGGAGATCCGGGAGGGATCTCATAGCAGTTGTCAGAAGGAAGACAAAACTGAGAAGACTGTTGCTCTTGCTGCAAAGAGCAAGAAGAAAGGAAATTCTGGGAGGGACTTGAGTAAAGTCAGATGTTACTATTGTAACCAGTTGGGGCACCTTGCTTCTCATTGTCATGAGAGGAAGAAGAAGAAGGAACAGGAGGGGCCTGTGACAACTGCTACAACAACCATGGAGGACTTTTCTTCCAAGTATGACAAGGAATTTTCTTTGGTTATTCTAGTATCCAGTGTCGGTAGTGGAGGATTTGGGGGTGATTTCAGATGGATTGTTGACAGTGGAGCCTCTTGTTTCAGCTATGAGCCACATCATTGATACTGATCCTTCTTGTCATGGAGAAGCAACAGGTCAACAGGTTTGGCAAGATGCCATGACCGAAGAGTATCAGTCCATCATGGAGAATGATGTGTGGGATATTGTTCTGAGACCAAAAGGGAAGTCTGTAGTGACTTCCAAGTGGAACTATAAGATCAAATATGCAGCTGATGGAAGTGTTGAGAAGTACAAAGCAATATTTGTGGCTAGAGGATTCTCTTAGGTGGAGGGAATAGATTATGAGGAGACATTTGCTCCTGTTGCCTGATACACTTCCATCCGTACGATTATTGTCCTTGCCGCATCCATGGGTTGGAGACTACATCAGATGGATGTGAAGACAACCTTTCTCAATGGTGAAATTGAGGAAGAAGTTTACATCAAGCAGCCAGATGGATTTGTGATACATGAGAAGGAGTCTCATGTGTGTAGGTTGAAGAAAGCCCTGTATGGACTAAAACATGCACCTCGAGCATGGTATGAGAAGATTGCTGGATACTTGATGAGTTTGGGCTTCAGCAAGAGTGTTGTTGATCCCAACCTATATTGCAACATTGTTGGTGACGAGTGCTTGTTTTTGGTCCTATATGTTGATGACTTATTCCTCATTGGTTCAAAAAGTCTTATTGTTGAATGTAAGCATGCATTGGCTTCTGAATTCGAGATGAAGGACCTTGGTATGATGCACTACTTCTTGGGACTAGAAGTGTGGCAGAGGACTGATGAGATTTTCCTGAGTCAAGGAAAATACACAGTGGAGATATTGAAGAAATTCAGGATGATAGACTGCAAGCCCATGCCTACACCGATGGTGATGAATCTGAAGAAACTGAGCGAGACTTCTTCCGATTCAGGCGAGATTGATCCACATCTTTACAGACAGCTGATTGGATCATTGATGTATCTGGTTAACACTAGACCTGATATATGCTATGCAGTGAGTGTACTCAGTCAGTTTATGAGTCAGTCGAGACAAACACACTAGATAGCAGCGAAGCATGTGTTGAGATATTTATGAGGCACAGTTGGTTATGGCCTGAGATATGCCTCCGATGTAGACATGAGATTGCATGGATTTGCCGATGCAGATTGGGCAGGGAGCTCAGTAGACCGGAAGAGCACCTTCGGTTGTTGTTTTACTTTGGGATCTGCCATGGTTTCCTGGTGCAGCAGGAAACAAACTTTTGTGGCTTTGAGTACCGCAGAAACAAAGTACATTGCATTATGTGTGGCAGTCCGTGAAGCAGTGTGGCTCCACAAGCTCCTTGTAGACTTATTTGGACATGAGATGGATTCCACCGTTATCTATTGCGATAACCAGAGATGTGTGAAGCTCTCAGAGAATCCTGTGTTTCACGATAAATCAAAACACATTGAAATCAAATACCATTACATCAGAGATATGGTTCAGAGGAAAGTAGTACATGTGGAGTACCTTTTTACACACGAGCATGTTGCAAATGTCTTCACCAAACCGCTTGCCAGGACGAAGTTGGAGTACTTTCGTGAGAGACTTGGCCTGGTGGAGAATGCCTCCCTAGCTGAGAGGGAGTGTTGATAATTGCAGCTTTATGAGACATTCTCCAGGTTGTTCTCCTCTGGACTGAGTTGAGACAATCTGTGAGAATGCCCATGTGATGGGTGAGTCATACTCCTCTGGACTGAGTTGAGATGACTTGAGATGGTCTCCTATCGGACTCCTATGGACTTAGTTGAGTCGACTTGAGATGGCTCTCCAGATAGTACTCCTATGGACTCAGTGGAGTTGATTTGTTGAGAGTGACGTCCCTGTGGCTGAGCATAGGTGGACGTGTCCCTAGTGGCTGAGCACTAGAGGATGTGTGAGATCCCTTGCTATATTGTCAAAGAGTAAGACTTTGGTAAAACCCTAGTTTGTATTGTAAAGGGTACAAGTCGACTCTGTTATCGCATAATTTGTACTTATCCCAAAGGGAAATGCTAATGGAGGGCAAATTGGCGTAACATGAGGTTGTCCTATCATTGTCACCTTAATAAGACATCTCTTTCTATTTAGGGGTGAAAGCCCAGGGGAGACGTCCCCGATGACCTGGGGGTTTGAGAAGGCAAAGGTTGAGGTATCAAGAAAAGTTATCCCCTCTCACAAGTCACACCGATTAGAAAGTCCCAAAGGTTTAACAAAATGAAGCATTGATATGCTTAAGTGTACCTGCCCAGAACAAGACAACAAGAAAACACTATTTTTGCAAGTACAGTTGATGTTAGTGCTTCCTAAAACCTTGGACTTGTCAATGAAAACAATAAGTTGATATGAGATGAAGCAAACAGAAATCTATAACAACAATGTATATATGATGATGGCTTCACAATCAATGCCTTAAATAAGCTTCACAATGACCCAAAATGATAATCTAACAATAGCAATATGCTAGCACTTGTCAGAAGCTAATGAGGCAATGTAAAAATCAACTTTAATAATTGCTTTTAAGAGTTTTTACTGCCGTAATAAGTGGCTGTAGCTTACTTTTGTAACAGCAGCAAGAATGTTAGTAGATTAGTCTAATCTAGGGTTAGGAAAGGTTAGTAAATAGCTTGAGGTATAAGATTTAAGGGTTGTGCTCATCAATCAATCAAGTATAAGGTCTAGATCAATGTCTTTAGGGCTAATGGAGTCACTTTTTGCAGCAACAATCTTGAAGGAAATAAATGATAGTGTGTGAACTAAGGACAAGAGGGATGATGATTTAGGTGTTGGTAACCCAAGGCCTCAATCAACAAACCCTAGGAGGAAAACAACTACTATGAAGTAGGTAACCCTAGGCCCTAGCGGTTTTCCTTCTTCTTTAGCTCAAGCATGAAGTAAATAAAGGCTTGATGAAGCAAATGATGCTAGAGTGCTACAATGGTAGGGCTCTAGCACATGCTTCAAAGGATAGGTTTTTTTAGCAAAATCTAGTAGGTGAAAAGCTATTAAGACAAGGACAATAACATGCGCTTAATCTCCTAGGGTTTTAAGCTAGCAAACATAATCTTAGTAAAATGCAAAGTAAAGATACTATAACCATTCAAAGGAAAGAAGAATTGCAGAAATTAACTTACATTCACCAAGAATAATCTAGCAAATACCCTAGTTGAAGACCTTCCACCAAGAAAATGCCAAAAAACACCAGTATAAGCCTCCTCCAAGAGTTGCGTACCACTTAATTTCAGCCAATAAGCCTTAAAGAGGCCGGATTTCAGACTTCACTTCTGTGAGTCCAAGAATGACTTCAATATGCTAGGCCTTCAAAGTGAAACGTTGGGGCTCAAAACCCCTCAGGAACTGCCACAAGTGCCAACCAAAGCAGTCCTCATGTTGGATACCTCAATTGGATGAGGTCAAGGCTCTGAATGATGACGTCAAGGGCCTTCAAGGGCCAATGCCATGGTGGGAGGGCAAGACCCCCCTAGGTCCAGGCCTGTCAAAGTGCCTCTGGTGGAACATCCTCCCTTTTCTCTGGTGCAAGCCTCTAGTATTTCTCTACCCCTGGCAGGGGTCTTAGCATCCATCTAGTGGGCTTTTAGCTCTATGGAGGTCTGAGCTAATTATCTCCCCATATGTAACTGTCCGTCGGGCATGGTCCTACAGCAACAACAAGTACGCCCTCCATGGGCTCATAAGTCACAGGGATCATAGCAATGTCAATCACATCTAATAATCAAGTTACCCAAACATGTGCATAAAACCCCCTTTTTCCCAGACAAGTGCTCAAAGACGTTATGCTATTCTACAAGACAGGTTTGGAGAGAGTTTCAAGACGTCCTATTGGGCTAATTCTCTTAGGTGTGGGGTGTTTCTAGGCGAAAACCAATCTAGGTCATGTAAATGCATGAGATGGTGTGGGGGATGTTTGGGCAAGGGGTGCAGTGATAACAGGGAAATGTAGGTCTTACCTGTGGGTGCCTCTATAGAGGGTGAGCTGCACCTTCTCATGGATGCAATTGTTTCCTATCCCGTTCAATGCCTTTTTACTCTTTGTCTTATTGTTTTTTCTTTCAAGAGAATAGTTGGAGGACATTGCCCTGTCGTGGTGATCAATGGTGACAGCGTTACCCACAAGCATTTCACGAAGATTAGAAGGTTGGCTCGTGATGAGACCCCCTTTCTCTTGGCTATGCCACCAAGAGACACTACCCTACATGGTGACCAGATGAATAGTAGTGTCATACCGCTACATGCCCATGGACCTAATAGGCTGACTCACGATGAGACCCCCTATCCACCAATTAGGTCTTGAGTTTTATTCTATTTTATGGGTCCCCCCTTTTTCTTGTTGAGAATCCTTTTATTGCTTTCTCGGGGATCCCTGGGCGAAGCATCTCAAGGTTTGATCTTGGCTTTTAAGTTTTGCTAGCTACTTTTACCCTTTGGGCCTTTAGCCCCTTCTTCCCACAATGCAAGGTACAACCCTTACTAGCTTGGTAAACTCAATGCCCGAACCAATGTAGGGGACAGATGAGAGGGAAAATGATGAAAAGTGATAAGTATGGAAGAAATGGACGATGACCTTTCATAAACCCACCCAGTGGCAACTCATCCGTAAGGGAACCAACTTGCTAGGGACTCCGTCATCCCCCCCAGGTATGGACAAGCTAAAAGGCATAATGTCCAAGCAAACATCATGAAGCAAAAGGGAATTAAATGCACATATTTGAATGCTTTGAGAATCAGAGTGACACATACCATGATACCCAGACTCATTACCTCATGGAGCAAGACCCACTGCTACTTTAGAACCAGGCCGATGGGATGGATGTTGCTGTTGTTGACAGGATGGAGGCACTGAAGAAAAAGGATGGGCCCTCTAGGGCCTGTTATCCCCGATATCTAGGGATAACTAGGAGATCATGTCTCGAGGCCCACATGGTCCTAGACATGGAGTACCGAGAGCAGGAGCGACCTGAGCATGGTCCTGGAGGACCCATCTTCTTCTTCTCAGCCAGCTTTGTCCTGTCAGCAGTACCAACCTCCATCACTACCGGCTTGGGCTTGCATCGGAGAGGGCTCTTGCTCCATGAGGTAATTGGTCCGAGGTATCATGGTATGTGTCATATTTGATCATTATAACCCTCTTATGTATGCATTAGATCTCTTTCATTTCAGATAACTGCTTGGA
>JASDQU010313782.1:482-13471 GCA_032191745.1 Picea mariana | reverse complement strand
ATTCCCAAAACTTACCCAAAATGGTCTGCGCCAACAACCACCAAGTGTCTTTCTATACAATTGTAGGTGTATCCATCCACGTCGACATTTCCTTATAATCTATAGGTTGAGACAATGAGTTTGAAAGTATAAACAATCACCTTATTAAACAATCCATGCTTGTTACTATGAATATTGATGGCTCTTAGTTAGATATCCATCACCTTGAACCATGTATTCCAACCATCAAAAGGTAGACAACACTCATGCCTTTTGGCTCCAAGCCCTGGTCTACTATAGTTTCATCATTCTTATTTCCTTCATTGGAATAAGTGAATCTTGAAGATGGTTTTGGACCACACGAAGAATAGTTAGAACTATATCTTGATCCTAGCGAAGAGAAGTTGGTATAAGAAAAGGTGTCATAGGATTTTAAAGGAGGGGTATTGATCGCTTTGTTGGTTTAATAACTACTAGTTGATCTTTACTTGGAATTGGGTAACCATGTGTTTGGTGAACAACTCCCACCTCTTATATAAGTAGTGCTTTTGAAATGGGATCTATAACCACTACTTAAGTTACTAATAGTTTTTCCTCCTATGAAATTAGAAACAAGACTCCAATAGTTTGTGTAAAAAAACTAATATAGATGGGGAACAAGTGGCCTTAACCAAATATAATTAGTTGGATACTTGTAAGCAAAAGGGATAGCATGTAGATAATGATGAAGGATCTCAAATTCTTTTCTTCATATAATGAAGATTTGTTCAAAAAAATCATGCAACTTCTTAGAATGGACAACTTTAGGTACATTCTCTAATATTTCTTTTGTTGCTCACGTGGGAAAGAATAAGTGAATTCATGTATTGGGTTTCAAAATTCCTACATGATTGGAGTGAGTTGGGTTTGTAATTTTTGGGGAAAATGAGCAATGTTTTAAGCACACGATGAAAAATTGACAAGGAACATTATGCTTTTGGAGCTCGTGAATTAAAGTGGATACAACAATATTAGAATCAAATTCACTGGTTAATCCAACACCATCACCAACAATACAAGTAGAGGCACAACCATAGGCTACTTTAGGAGATCGAGAGCCAACAACAATGGATCTATAGGTGTTATAAAATATGTTAATGAAGTGAAAAGTGCATACACAAGAGCTATAAGTGGCCATGCATCAAGCAAAGGTGGTACAATGATAACATGTCAATTAAAGCAAACACGCACAATGAGTATGTCTCAATTAAGGTGGTGGAATGAGAACCATGTATAATTTAATATGCAAGACCTAATCATATATGATATCTAACTAATGTTATGGTAATATTTAGCATTGCTTCACCTCATGTATGCACCATTAAATATTTCTCTATTTTCAAACTTCAAACATAGGAAATGACATGAGAAATTTGGCCTCGCCTTGGGATGAGGTCAAATAAGACTTTAAAAAAATTGATTGGTGGAGATGAAGTTTATACATATCCACTTAGAAAAAACTTTGGAAAACATTTGAAAAACATACATAAAAGTTAATACATGCCTTGATTTACATGCAACTTAAAAGGAAAAGCAAGAAGTCGATTACCATAGTCCCTACATCCTGAAAGGAAGGGACTAATAAGAGTCTTGTTACTAAAGCACAAAAAATATAATAATAAACATTATAATAAACTATTTAGTTTGTCCGTGTGATCACTTTTGTATTAAGAAAGCTAATTATTTTTGTCATTTTTAGTGACACCATCTATCATTGATTTACATGTGAGAGATTTCTATGTTATTCTTGACAACATACATCCATATTTATTTGACTCCACACCCACCTATCTTTAGTTGACTCTAATTTTGGAACCTTAACATCTTGATCATTATTTTATTTATACTTTTCAATCCATGAGATCTCTAATTCAAAGCAGAAAATTGTCATTCAATAGCTATGATGTGGAGGTTGTATAGCTCCTTATGATGATGCTCTATCCTCTCTCTCACAACCTTGCAACCTTTTTGCTTTGACTTGGATACTGGTTTCTCTAGTCATGGTATAATGTATCTCTCTCTAATATTCCAAGAGTCAATTTGAACTCTACTTTTCAATCCTACACTAAAATAAGAAACCCTAAGCAAAACATAGGGAAGGTAAACACTATGCTAAGAGGTAACCAATGCACTATCCATATGTGAACAACACCACAACCTACACCTAAAGCACAAAAAATAGGGTGGCTGCCAACAAATGAAAGACAAAGTTATGCTATTCCACAAGAACAAAAGTTACAATAAACCATTTGAGGCAAATGGTAGCATAAGAGGACCACTGATTGTGAGTTATTGAGAACAAAAGATTGACCATGGAACCCTACATTAAAATATTATCATAATGCAACTACCATAAAAACCATAAACAAAGGATTTTGATACCCTAAGAACACAACCTTTGTCATGTAACCCCACAAGTAGAACAAAAAAAGAAGGATAATGAGCCCCTAAGAACACAACCTTGGCTACCATAAAAACCATAAATGAAGGATTTTGAGACCCTAAGAACACAACCTTTGTCATGCAACCCCACAAGTAGAACCAAAAATAAAGGATAATGATCCCCTAAGAACACAACCTTGGCAATGGAACCCTAGAAGTTGAACCATGAATGAAGGATAATAAGCCCATAAGAACACAAACTCTAACTAGAAGAACTCAAAAAGGTGGCCACAAGTATAACCACAAAAGAAACATGACACACCAACATATGTCCATGAAACCCCTGAAAAATGCAAGCCAATCAAAGTTGCAACTATTAGTAGAAGTTGAAAGGATAAGCATGAGAATGCACCTCCAACGTGGAGCTGAAGCTAAGATGTCATCAAAATCCAAGAACAAAAGTGATGTTACGTGCCCTAAAACATGGAAACCCTTGAGTTACATCCTACAACAAAAATCTAGGCTATTATATACAGTCACCTCGACTCCACTTTCTTACCTTGAACAACCATCTCCTCACTATGCACACTAAATGTGAAACACTAATAAGGTTTGAGACATGCGCTATTGATTCATAAACGAGGGGCTTATAACACACTTGCTTCATTGACATGGATACTATGCAGGATTATCTCTTATTGTTGTTCTCTATCTTCTATAGAGACCTATGTCCTTCTAATGGTTGAAAGGTATGTTCTAACACTTGAATGTTGAGTGTAAAATTCTAAGCTCCTTGTTATACATGCATGCAAGACTGCAATATGCTAATCAATTACCCATTGTTGTTCAATATAACTTGCACACGAAATAACCAACTAACAAGCAAGACTCCTCATGACTCTAAGTTGGTTTCTCGATTGTTAAACAAAAAGAAGACATACATTGGCTATGATTTTCTACTTCAAGGATTGATCTCACTCATATATGCAATGATCTGTTTCAAGAGCCAATGCTAATATGATAGGAAGCTATTATATATTTTTCTTGAACCCAATGCTACATGAGTCCTCTATTTTCATAATGTTTCCAAGATTTAAGTACTCAATGCAAAATTGAACACAAAGCAACCAACCCTTTGTGTATTGAATGGATGATTCCTCCCTTAGTGCTAGTATGATCCTTACATGTTATAGGTCATAATCTTTAGATGAAGTTGCACGAGAACGATTATCACTTAATGTGACTACATGTGTAGTTGGATTACTGAGAGGGGGGGGGGTGAATCAGTAATAGAGAAATTTAATCCTTTTTAACCATATAATCCAATTGTTATATCAATGTATCATTATAATCCAATAACTATAGAGTAAATAAGCAATGAACAAATGAACAATCATACACATACATAATACACCAATGTTTTACGTGGAAACCCAAAGCGGGAGAAAACCACATAATGATTTTTCTTATATGTCTTGAAGAATTACATTCATTGGAAGCACCAACTTCCTTTCTTTTCTAGATACAACTGGAAGGAGGTTCCAACCCCCTATTTTCTCAGGCTACAACCCGAGAGAATCTCCAACTTCCCAATTCTGTGGCTACAACTAGAAGGAGGCTACAACCCCCCAATTTCTCCGGCTAAAATCAGAAGGTGGCTACAACCACCTATCCTTGTCCCGTCCAACTGCCCTGACGTAGAGGTAGAATGATGAAACCATTTTCACACTATCACTATGAGATATACCACTGTACAACTGTATCAACCTGTACCACTGACCTGTATCCAACCTGTACAACTGCCCTATAATCAATATGTACCTGAACTGAACATGTATCAACAAAAATACAATAGGTACATGACCTATAGTGCTGTAGAACGTGTATGTATGCACCCTATATGTTATGTATCCCATGTATGTATGCGACCAAACTGTTATGCAACCTGCGTATGCCTTCTGAAAATTAGCGTTTCCTTTCTCTTGAAAATTTTTGAACCAATGTAACTTCTTTCACATAGATCTATAACTTGTCACTGTATCCAGACTGAATCTATACCCTGTGCATGCATCCTCATACATATCTCTCTCTAGTCATGTGCCATAAGTGTGTGTAATAATGAATTAGTATAATATCCCTCACATGATCTAGACTTCAAACCCTTTCTGATATTCATCCTCTCAATACATCAACCAATACAAGCTCTCAACCATATACCACAAAAATCCTTAGACATATGCCAAGAAATACAAGTCGTGCCTCAACAAGAAGTACCAATGATAAATATACCAACACTGTATTTCTATAGATCTGACTTATACAGAAGATCCCATGCAGCCACTAGTCTCTCTAGGGAGAATTCTCAAATCTCCATAACCATTTCTCATGCATACATCAAAATATAACTATTCATAGAAATAATACTTAGCTTTTGAACCAATGGATATATTTGATGTATCTGAGCATTGTAGACCTTCCTAGGAGATTGATCTCAGAATATAGAACCTCTGCATCTTCATCTTCTCAAGTTTCCATAGCTTTACCAACATGTACACACCCTAATACACTGCCAGCCCGTGTACGTACACACCCTAATACACTGTCAGCCTATGTACTGTACACACCCTAATACAGTGTTAGCCCACATATGCCTTAGAAAATAAGGTTTTTTAGTATTTTCTGTAATTCCGAGAATTTCTTCATCAACCCTTCGTACTACCTCTAACTTTCGCAACTTCAGATGTATCAATGAGTACTTGCAATAAGCCTCATACAACAAAATATATTCAATATGTTCAAGTGTAATTAAATGAGAGATCCTTGCCTCTTATTTATACTTTCATGTAGCATCCCACTTTCCTTATTTTAGGTAGTTCTCCATTAAATTTATTATTTAAATAATTTATTTTGCAAACACTTTGACTTTTTGGGGCTTCTAGATGACTCACGAGGGTCCTCCAACTTCACATGGCCATAAATATCTAACCGTGAGGAGTTATGTGACGTTCCACATACCACCAGAAATGACATGAAAAACACTATGCATCTAGGATAGTTTCACTAAAAAATTCACTTACCTTAATCTCATTAATCCACAATTAATCATGGGTTCTCTAACCATACTTCTAGGATAACTCAATCCACAAAGTGTCTTCCCGTGAGGGATTTCACCATAAGGGGACCAATTTGAAGTTCATCCATTTGTAATTATTATAAACCATGAAAAGACAATAATGAGTCATATTTACATAAAAAAAACTTGGTTCCATTACCCAAACCTTTGTGCTACCGAAATTTCTTCAAGGGTTGACATCAATGACAAATCAACAATATTCCCCTTTGGCATTGATGAAAACACTCTGATGCAATACTGAAATCATGTCATACAATAATGAAGTCATATCACTCATGCTCCCCCTGGAACCATGCCTCTGCCCTCTGCATCTATGTGACCATTTCTCCCCCTGGAATCATGCCTCTGTTCTCTGCATTTGATAAATCTCTCCCCCTTTGTCATCAATGACAAAGGTATATTTCCATCCGGGGTTTCTCCCCCTAACTGAACTGTCCTCTTTATGGTGCCTCCTCGTGTACATCTAATACATATAAGATAAGCATTAAAAAGAATTAATTTTGGAGTAGAAATAACTCTGAGTCTTTGACGAAGATACTCAAAGGCTTCCCATGAAAGTGGTTTTGTAAAGATGTATTCCACTTGTTCCTTTGTGCCCACATACTCAAATCTTATGTTCTTTTCTGCAACCTGTTCCCGTAGAAAGTGATACTTGATTGGAATGTGCTTTGTCTTGGAGTGCATCACCGGGTTCTTTGAGATACTGATGGCACTTGTATTATCACAATAGGTTGGAATTGGATCATCATACTCAACCTGTATATGTTTCAGAGTTTGTTTCATCCAAAGAACCTGTGTACAACATGTTGCTGCTACAATATACTCTTCCTCGACTATAGATAAATATACTGATGATTGTTTCTTGCTTAGCCACGATACTAAACACTCACCCAAGTAGTACACTACTCCATTGCTGCTTCTTCGGTCATCAATACAACCTACCCAATCTGCATATATGTAGGCAATAAGTGATAGATCCTTTCCTTTTGGATACCATAACCCAAACTCGTATGTTCCTTTGAGATATATGAAAATCCTCTTCACTGCTAATACATGTGATTCTTTTGGTGCTTCTTGAAATCATGCCACCTGTCCAACTGCCTACATTACATCTGGTCTGGATGCTGTCACATATAGTAGGCTACCAATCATTGATCTATATTGCCTCTGATCTGTAGACTTTGAATCATCATCTTTGCTCAACTTGCAATTGGTTTGCATGTGAGTGATAACTGGTTTGCAATATTCCATTCTGAACCTCTTTAGCATTTCTCTAATATACTTGGTTTGAGAAATAAAAATTCCTTGGTTGCTTTGATGTATTTGAAGTCCCATAAAGAAACATAGTTCTCCAAGTAATGACATTTCAAATTCATTCTACATATCCTTTGCAAATTTCTGGCTTAACCTGTCATCATCACTACCAAAAATGATATCATCAATGTAAAATTCAATTAATAAAATACTACCTTGACTTACCTTGATGTAGAGGTTGTTGTTTGCACTTCCTTTTTTGAACCCTGCATGTTGTAGATATTTATCCAGTCTAGAGTACCAAGCTCTAGAAGCCTATTTTAGACCATACAAGGCCTTCTTTAATTTACACACATAATCTGCATTCTCTGACAACTGAAATCCTTCTGGTTGTTCAATGTAGACTTTTTCTTCAAGTTCCCCATTCAGAAAAGTTGATTTTACATCCATCTGATACACTTTAATATTTTTGGAGCATGCATAAGCTAAAATAAATCAGATTTCTTCCATTCTAGAAATTGGGGAAAATGTGTCTTCAAAGTCGATTCCTTCAACCTGTGCATATCCTTTACATACCAATCTATCTTTGTTCCTTGTAACCTATCCATCTTCATTCAATTTATTCCTGTATACCCACTTTGTGCCGATCACATTCTTATCCTTTGGTCTTGGAACCAATTCCCAAGTGTCATTTTTCTCTATTTGATCCAATTCTTCATCCATGGCCTTATTCCAAAATTCATCCTTGCTGACCTATTTAAAATAGGTTGGTTCAATTGTAGATGTGAGTGCTAGGTGTGTTTGTTCTGGTGAATGCATTCTTCTTCTAGTCTCAACTCCCACGTCTTTGTGTCCAATAATCTGATCTAAATGATGATTCTTCTGTACTCGTATGCTAGGTGTCTTTGGAGTCACTTGTTGAACTTGCTCTTCTGCTTCTGTCGGATCCTCTTCATCTTCCCCTTATTTTTCATCTTCTATTTCTTATTCGTAAAGTTGTTCCATTGATTCATTTTCTTCTTCCTTTAATTCTTGTCTACCTGTTTCATCAATTGTTACGTTGATGCTTTCCACAGCTTTGTTCAATCTCAGGTTGTAACACTTGTATGCTTTCCTTGTACTTGAGTAACCAACAAGTACTCCTTTGTACACACGAGAGTTAAACTTTCCCATTTTTCCATCTTCTCTTTTGATGTAACATTTGTTCCAAAAACTTTGAAGTGCTTCACATTTGCTGGTCTTCCTTTCCATAGCTCGTAGGGAGTTTTTTTAGTGTTGTTTCTGAGCATTACTCTATTTTGAATGTGAAATGTTGTATGCATGACCTGTGTCCAAAAAATATCTATCGATTTGGAATCCATTAGCATTGTTCAAGCCATTTCCTGTACTGTCCTGTTCTTTCTTTCAACAACTCCATTCTATTGAGGTGTCCTAGCAACGAATAATTGCCTTTTTATTCCATGACTGCTGTAGTAGTCCATAAATTCTTTTAAAGTGAACTCTCCTCCATTATCAGATCTCAAGCATTTGATTTTTGAATCCATTTCATTTTTAACCATTTCATTGTAGATCTTGAAGTTTTCAAAAGCTTTTGACTTATTCTTGAGAAAGTGTTGGCACAAAGGCAAACCCAGGGTTCAAATCTAACAATGCACCAACAAACCCTAACTATTGGCCCTTTTGGCAACACCTGCGAAGCAGATGGAGTCACACCCAAAGTAGCAATAGGGGGGTTGCAGGACACAAGTGTCTACAACCATTGGGAAGTGCAAGATGATTCCAGAATAACAATGCAAGATAACCTAGAGCTTCTTAACAATATTATGCTTAACTTCTTATATTCAATAGGGAAAATAACAATGCAATCATAGTATAAAAGATAGAAAATAAGACAACATCAACCACATAGAATAAAAAGATTTTATGTGGTTCACCCCCTCCCTAGGGCTACGTCCACAGAACTGTGTTCATTGATAAAGTAGATAAAAATACACAGTCCTATCTGTGCACTCAGTTCCATATATCTCTTTTCTCTTATACACAGTTCTATCTACGCACTCAATTACAGATCCTTCTCTCTCTCCTCTTTACCTCCCAACCCTGCACACCCAGCTGCAGAGTCGATCTTCACACCCGACTGAAGATCCCAAAATACACGAATGCTCTAAAAAATAAAATTTTTTCATCTCAATCTCTCTATCTATCTCTCAACTCTTCTAGACCTCTATTTATTACTCAATGAMTCTTAGAAACCCTAGACCGAAGTCTAGGTGCCAAAACCSTAGGTACCAAAACCCTAGGTCCACATAACCCTCATTTTAAGGACTTGGCTGACTTGTTCTTCCTTCTTCTCCGCAAGGTGGTCCAAAGCACCCATTAGTGTCTTCTTCYGCTTGCTGACTTGTCCATGATCTATTCTCTTTGTTGCTTTGTCTTCCTTGATCTTCTCTTTCAACAACTTGCTTTCCCTTACTTCATTCCTTCTTTTATGCTTCTTTAACCACTTCGAACCTTCCTCGGTTTGTGTGCCTTCTGCGCACTTCATACTTTGTCTTTATTCTTCTTTAATATTTGCTTTATTTCTTAATACCTTACCAAGGGCCAATAGGCCCCCAAAAATCACATGTGACTCGTCCCGAGTCACCGCAAGTTTAAGCCTCCTATATTACTTTGACTGTAGTTTGCGCGGAGTAGCCTGTGCTTTCTGCAATGTCCCTCCCTATCTTGTGCAAATTGTCTTTTCTGTGTCTGGTACCCAATTTCAAATGCACCTGGTACCTAGAACCTTCTTCCTTTCTTTTACCGAGAGTTGCGAGGCAACTGGTTTTCACAATACAACTTCAACCAACTCCTATTTACTAAACCATCCTTCCATTCTCCATTAAGAGTTTTCAATTGTGCATCTCCTCCTTCTGTAACATAGGTGACCTCGAATGGTCCAAGCCAATGTGTCCTGAACTTCACTGGATGCTTCATGAACTTGCTTTCGTATAAAAGTACCAAATCTCCTTGTTTAAATGATTTCTTCTTGATATGTCTGTCATGGTAAGCCTTTTCTCGTTATTTTTGTACCTGTTGATGAAATCCTGCAATGAACCTGTCTTCCTCTAATTCTATCAAATGAGCGATCCTGTATTGAACAATGCCAGTGTCATCCATACCTATAAATGCTGTAATTATTAAACTAGGAACCAAATATTCCATAAGTACTACTGCTTCCAGGACATAAACTAACTTGAAGGGAGTCCCGACAACGAAACCATTTGTTGGCACAGGGGAAGACCCAAGGTTCAAATCTAACAGTGCACCAACAAAACCTAACTACTGGCCCTTTTAGAAAGACCTGCAAAGCAGATGGAGTCTCACCCGAAGTAGAAATAAGGGGGTTTCAGGACACAAGTGTCTACAACCAGGGGAAGTGCAAGATGATTCCAGAATAACAACACAATATAACCTAGAGATTCTTAACAATATTATGCTTAACTTCTTATCTTTAGTAGGGTAAATAATAATGCAATCACAATATAAAATATATCAAATAACACAACATCAACCACATAGAATAAAAAGATTTTACGTGGTTCACCCCCTCCCTAGGGATACGTCCACAAAACTGTGTTTATTGATAAAGTAGATGAAAATACATAGTCATATCTGTGCACTTAGTTACATATCCTTCTCTCTCTCCTCTTATACATAGTTCTATCTGCGTACTCACCTACATATCCTTCTCTCTCTCCTCTTTACCTCCCAACCCTGCGCACCCAGCTGCAAAGTCAATCTTCACACCCAACTGAAGATCCAAAAATACAGGAATGCTCTAAAACACAACACTTTTTCAGCTCAATCTCTCTATCTATATCTCAACTCTTATAGACCTCTATTTATCATTCCATGAATCTTAGAATCCCTAGACCGAAGTCCAGGTGCCAAAACCCTAGGTGCCAAAACACTAGGTACCAAAACCCTAGGTCCACATAACCCTCATTTTAAGGACTTTGCCGACCTGTTCTTCCTTCTTCTTCACGAGGTGCTCCAAAGCACCCATCAGTTTATTTATTGGCCCTTGACCAGGTTTTGAGGAAACACTGGTCATGTTTGACCATTTTTGGGAATTCGACACGTTGGTCAAAGATGAAGCGCCCAGGTGAAGCGAAGATCGTGGGATCTCGCCCTTTTTGCGAGCCTTTTGGGATTTTAGGGTTTATGTAACAGGTATGGGATGTCAACCCATGGGTTTACCCATGTTTAGGCCCTTTTTGTAATGTATAAATAAGTGGCTAAGAATGTAAGAAGTAAGAATGTCTTAGTGCAAGTAGAGTTTAATATGTGTGATTGTAGTTCTGATCGACTTTGTGCAAGAACCTGTGAGGGTTGATAAGTGTAAATAGTTGTGAATGCTTTGTGAAAACTGTATGGGAGACTTACAGAGCTAAGTGCAAGTGATTGTAGTTGGCTTTGTGCCTTGATCTAATCTAGGGAAGGAGGATCTGGCGAGGTGCGCGCAGATCTCCTATCCTTTGCGGAGTTGGATCTGTGGCTTGGTGCATGTACGAAGATTGGAAGAAGCTAATAAAGAAGACGAAGAGCTGGTGGACATAGCCCCACACTGGGGTGAACCACATATATCTCGTGTTATTATGCTTTGTGTTATGTGTCCATGATGGTTATGTTTTCTTAGTGCACTATTTTGATGTATATAGATAGATCTATGATTTCTTAGTGCTTTATGATGTGAATGAATGTTAGATATGAACTAATGCTACGTTCTTAGAGGTGTTGATCTGTTTATTACAATGCTTTTATGTATTTAGGGTTAATTTGCGATGTGAATGAGAATCATGAATTAATGCATACTATTGGCTAAGTGCTCTGTTGAAGTGTGTAATAATAGATCTGTGTCCCAGCTAGGTTGTAGACACTTGAGTCTTGCAACCTCCTTGCCTCTACCTCGGTTGAGACTTCTTCTGCTTCGCAGGTGTTGCCGAAAGGGTTGGTAGTTAGGGTTCTTTTGGTGTGCTATTGAAGCGTTGAACCTTGGGTCTGCCCTTGTGCCAACAAACGGTTCCATTGCCAGGACTTGAAACTGTGATTGTTGGGAACCGAAGAAAAGAGAAATCTATGTGTGTAGATCTATTGTTGTAGTGCGTAGTATTCTACTTGACTTGTGAAGCTCAGTTCTAAGAAAGGAAATGGATCTGAAGGAAAGACGTAAGATCTTGAAGCTTTGTGCTCTGAGAAAGGTAAGATAAGTGGAATTTTTTTCTTTGAAAGTATGAATCTAGGTATGTTTGATAGATTTGGACCTAGTCTAAAAACTAGGGCACAGATAGAAGAAAGAAGATTTGATCTGAATATATTTGATAGAAATAGTGAAATATATGTTATTCCTATGCATAGAAATAATTTTTGGAATAATAAGTGGATGCAGGACCCTAAAAAGAATTTTTGCAGATTGCAAGTCCATCACTGTGATCCCAATGCGCAGTACATGAAAGGTTGGGGATGATTTAAGAGAAAGAGAGGATTGACACTATGTTATAACTGCAGAAGATTGAGACATCTTGCTAAATAATTCCCTAGTATAGGTCCTATTTGTCTTTGTTGTAAATTTGTTGGTCATGAGGTTCTGGATTGCCCTAGAATGATTGATAACATTGAAAAGATGAACATGAGACAAGAAAACCATGAAGAAGGTCAGGAAACTAAGGATATGTTAAAGAATAAGAAAGAATTAGAGAATATATTATTATAGATGAAAGAAACACTGAATGATCATAGAGACATAAGTTTACCAAATATCTTAAAAGAGAAGAAGTGCATAGAAACAAAAATATGAGACTTTGACATAGATTGTGTATTAGATGAGGAAACACAGGTGAATCTTATGCCAGAAAGCACTTGGGAAATTTTGGGAAAGCCAGCTATGATTCCTTCAATGGGAAGGAGAGGATTGTTTAAAAGAAAGATGATAACCCTATGTGGAGGAGTTACTCATGTACCTATGATTTCTCATGCAACATCGACCGAATTTGAGGTCATTAAGTTTGTTGAGAACAACCCCCCTTTTTCACTTTTGTTAGGAAAGACTTGGATTGAGAAAGATCAGATCTAGAGGAAAGAAAAGGAAGAAGCTACATAACAGAAAAAGCAAGAATTAAGGGACTTCATGGCTAGGAGAATAGCACACTTAATAGAAGAA
>JASDQU010313778.1:582-11877 GCA_032191745.1 Picea mariana | reverse complement strand
GTAACAGCTTCTTCTCATGGCTGCTGATGCTGTTTCAGCATCGCAATTCATGGGCTGTTTCAGCCACGTGAATTGCTCCCTTGACTGTGTCGGCCTTGACTGCTAACTATCACGGCTCGTGTTTCAGCATCGTGGCGGTCTCTCCTGTGTTTCAGCATCTGTACTTCTGAAATGAGTGACAGCTTCGTGTTTCGGCATCTGCATCCTCGAGCTATATAGCTGCTCCGTGTTTCAGCATATGCGTCCTTGGACTGTGTAGCAGCTTTCGTGTTTCGGCATATGCAACTTTGGACTGTGTAGTAGCTCCGTGTTTCGGCATCAGTTCAACAGTGACTTTGGACAGTTCTGTGTTTCAGCGCCATCCTCAAGTGCTAATCTACAGTTATGGACACTTATGCACTTCTAATCAATGGTTAAGTACGAGAGTGATGTAAAATATCATGCAAAACAGATTAAACATGTAGTGATGAGAAAGGACGTTGTATACCTTGGAATGATCAGTTGGGATGATAGTATAAGTCTAAACATAGGTGGTCCAAGGTATAATAATGGCAAAAAGTATGGGCAAAAAGGTACAATATGTGGTCCTAACAAAAATCGTCCTGGAAGGTTCAAGATCCCAATTTTCCAAACTGTGACCTACCACTAAAATGGCCCTACAAGTTGAAACCTTAAAGTTTTTCCACTCTAAAAGCATTGAGATAGACGAAAATTAATATAATGATCCAATCCAGATCATACCTCTCCATTTAGGGAGATTTTTAGTGCACAAAAGATTTACTAAATGAGGTGAGGAGATTTTTCCTCTACATTCTCCTTGGAGTACCACTTTTCTTTGCTTGGAAGTTTTCCTTTCAACCTAATATTCCAAAGGTTATACTGCCCATGTCTTGTAGTTCTGGACCGCTTCTGCAAAACAATGTCTTTTGCCAACTCTGCCTGAGCATATGGTGCTAAATCCTCTATGGAAGGTAGGACATGCTCCTCTTCCTGATCCAACATGGAGGGCTCATAGAGTTTGAGATTCTTCACATTCACTAATGAGTAAATATGCCTGTATGGGGGTATACTAAGTCTGTATGAGTTATCTCCCACCTTTTCCAATGCCTCAAAATAACCATACTACAGAGCCTTGATCTTCTTACAAGGACCTTGTAGCCTCTCCTTATTCAGTTGTAACTATATTCTATCTCCCACTCTAAATGTTCTCTCTATTTTGTGCTGGTCGTGTCTAGTCTTGTACTTTTCCTATGACTTCTTCAGTGTCTCTTGTACTTGCCAATGGATTTTCATGATCTTCCCAACAATTTTTTCTTCTTTCAATGCATCTCATGTGAGGTCCTCCCTCACTCCTCCTTGTTTCCCATATAAAACATCTAAGGGTGAAGGTGGAAAATACCCAAAGAAAGTTTTGAAAGGTGATTTACTAGTAGAAGTGTGGACTTCTCTTTTATAAGAGTGTTATATATATATATATATCATATTTTCATCCTATTAACGTCGTCATTTTTTCAGTTAGAGTCAGTCTTAGTCGAGTCATGGTCTGTGTGTCAAAGCGTGTGAGGTCAGGTACCAAACAACAAATGGGTCGAAGTTAGCAAGTGGTCGGTTGGCCCTTGGAGTCGGGAAGTGATGTCACAATCAAAACACGTGTAAGTGGTTAAGGTGTTTTCCCAAAGAGTCGGATCTTGTTAGAAGAGAAGGTTTACATGCCAAAGGTCGAGGCAAGTTGTTAAATAGAAATCACATTGGTAGATGCAATGACCATCATCAGCTCATTATGAAGTCAGAAAGGATGAGGAATCACGATGCTAATATCACGTATACTCTGTAGCTCTTATCAGCTGTACTTTACACACTCTGAAGTGTACCCGTCATGCAGATGTGCTGCGCAAATATTTAGCTTGATTTGAAACCCCTAGTCACCATGGATTTAGTGTCCCCTATCATGATTACATCTCTTTCCTGTCCAATTATAAATTCCAACTGCTCTGTATGTATTCCATTCACCAGCCAAGTTTATGCACTGTCTGTAATTTTTCCCGCGAGCCCTGAATTTCACATTGCAGGAAAGTCGATTGCTAGCGGCTACGTCACAAACCCAGTTCAATCAATATTACTGCCTTGGGTCTGTGATAAATCCATCGTGTGCAGAAAAAATATGTGTTGCACCATTGAAACATCCCAGAACATGAGGAAAGGTGCACGAAGTAGCAGAAATGTGGGGCCCGAACCTTAAAACTTAACATTGGTAAATGAATATCCGAATGTCAGAGCATCTTTTGAACAGGTCAGATGCATGGTATTTTGTAAGAAAATCCAAAGATTCAATGTGAAACTGGGGGAACAATTCGCACTCAGATTCAACAGGTTTCGCATGGTAATTGTAGGAATCACTTTCCAGGTGACGGAGGAAACTCTATCAGCCACAAGAGATCCCTCTGTGCGATGAAAGGTGGTCTAAAGGCATGCCTTTGGATGTGCTATGCTATGAGGAATTTATCAAACCAAACTGTTTAAACAGGAAAGTCGAAGCGAGCATTCCAAGTCGATATCTACAGGAGCCTTTTCAAAAGCTCCCAAGGGCGATTAGGAAATATTTCACCTGTGAAGGAAGGTTTGATAGAACACACCCACATCACATCATATTGTCGATGCATTTCATAGGAAGGAGACCATTAAATATTCTTTTCTTCTTGCACCAAAGCCTCTGATAAATGGTAGATAACGTCCGGGCTGAAGAAAACAAACCAAAGAAGAAACTATATCATGTATGACTAATAAAATTATTGATAGTTGAGGAGTTGTGATGATTGGGAAAGAACTAGGATTCATTTCTACTCACAAACGACATCCTCAGATACCTCAAGGGAGATTCCCCTCTACCCACCAGAAGGGTAACATCTCACCACGCAGAGGTGGAAGAAGGAAAGACATTGGAAGCCTCATCCCCCCAAAATGAGATACCTTGGAAGAGAGGTAGGCCAAGGAAGAACAAAGAGACCGGGGAGGCCCAAGCCCCGAGCGAGCCACACACAAAGTCAACCGTTGAAGAGTTACTCATGTGCACCATTTAGATGGAACCTGTCGAAGGTCCAAGTCTAGAAACCTATGGTAGAATGAGAAGGACAGACATTAAAGAAACAGATATTCATGAGTCATCATAAAAGTTAAAGAAAGCACAACTCGTTATTGCTAAGCTATACCAGGAGAACAGGGAGATGAGATCAAAGTTAGCAGAAAATACCCTCAAGGCATCAACATCACAAGGACGAGAGGGAAATGTGACTTGGATCAAGAGTCAACTCAGGGAAGTGCAAGACACAATCATTCAACTGCGCAAAGCACAGAGGATGTCAAAAGAGAGGATTGTAAATATTTCAAGGAATGTGGACCGACCCTAGAAAGCATCTACGTGACTCTAGCCAGTGCATAGAAGAGGATGAAAGGGAACACGATTTTGCAAATACAAGTGATGAATCTAAAAAAGAGCGACTGGTTTCTCCAGAAAACGCTTTGGGTATCAAAAATGTAGACAAGGCTAGAAGCATAATTAATCGACTTCATTTTTTTCTTCTCAAACGTGGCACGAATTTTGTCTCCCCGTGTCATGCTTTCTAGCGGGAAGTAGGGACTCTGACAGGTACCCACGCAGGAAGCTTATGGTGTGAAGTGTTGGAGACCCAACTATTACAAAGGACATGTGTACGTTGGACACACGACAGATTGAAAAAAGGTGTTGTCCCCTAACTGGTGTTTTCATCTTGGAAACACCTATGAGAGTCTGCGGTTACTTGCCACATGCACGCTCCAACAAATAATCGCGTGGTAGAAATAAAGGTCATTACAATGGGTGGTAGGGGTCTGACAGAACACTTGATTATTGTTGGAAGCAAGCCAAAGCGTAAAGCAAACTGATTTTGGGAAAGAAAGCATGCACAAGCAAAACGACAACTGGAAGGAAGAACAACACGCGCATGCATGGAAGACCTAACGAAGTTAGGGTTAGGGTTTTGGTAATGTATTGTAATGGCTGAAGAGCTAGAACATATAAATATTGTTACCTAGGTCTCATAAGGAGTAGTAATTTTGTAGTGAGTTGATAGAGATATAGAGAGACAAATACAACAAAGCGGATGCTATGTAATATTTTGTTGTATGACCTACGTTTGCAAGCTGTTGAGCTAGAGAGGACTGAGGAGGGTAGATACTGAGGGTTAGATCGCAGGCTGAGGAGCCTGGTGCGATCTAGTCCGCCTCACATAGATCTTACCCAACTGAGAAGAGTTGTAGGCGCGTGGTGCTGTAGTTTCAGAATGACAATAATAAAGGAGCTAAGAGCCAGATCTTTGTGGACGTAGCCCAAGGGGGTGTGAACCAGGATAACATCTGTGTTATGTAATTGAATGCATGTGTTTCTTTATTGTCTTTCATTAGATATCGATAAGATAAATGAATGAGTCATTATATTTTCTGCATAAATCGGGGTAACAACGTTTTGCGTTAATAAGTTATAATAGCACTTTCATTATATAGTTATCAGATTACCCACTCAATCCTAGGCTACAAAAAAATGAGTATTGTAGCCACCCATTAAGACTATCTCAGGTGAGACGACATAGTGCACCCTGTGCGCTATGTTTCCTTCTGGTTTACCAGGAGGGCCGATAGTTTTAGAGGCTTTGTTGGAAACCCGAACAGACATGAACCCTGGGTCACCCAATACAAACTCAGACATGATATATGAGTAAGGATAACCAACAAATGGTTACGTTGCCATTGGTAGGAACAATACAGGATTGAGTAGATGAGATATGTTAAAAGATACATAAGATTTTTGGGAGGAGCAAGATAATATTAAAGCAGAGAAGAAAGCAATGAGACACTAGAAGGGGATGTTGAGGTTGTGGAATCCCACAAAATTAGAGATCGAAAAATGGATTAAAAAGAAAGAGATGGATTTTTCACAGAAATATAACAAAAACCCTAGAGTAACACCCCACAAATATCTTGAGAAATACGTGTTTACTGATTTACACGAAGTTGTTTTCTATGATTTTCCACACTTATTGTAGGAGTGGATACTAAGGTTGAAGGATAACCATGCAATGAACCAGATCTGACAGTTAGAGTGGACCCCAGTACAAATTGAGAAGTTACATAAGGTGAACAACAAATTCACCCGTGCAATACATTTTTGGCTCGATAGTATTGTGGCAGGCTTTATAATAGAGTTTGCAGTAGACACAACGAAGTCATACAATGCAGTGGAGCAAGAGTTTCTACGATGACCTCAAGGAAGGTACATTAGATCGTTTTATACTTCTATTAAGATACTACTATACAACAAAGGTGTAATGACAATGGAGTCAAAAATATAAAGCTTCCCTGCGTGCATGGGAGAGGAGGAAGCACTGATAGAAAAAGAAGAAAAGGAAGGAGGAAAGGATAAGGGAAAGAAGGAGGAACCCTTGGACCCAATCATGATGGATGAAGACTAGATCAATCATATCATGGCGACAACTGGAAATACACGTAGCGGATTACCCTACAAATACAAGGTGAATACCAAGAAGAGAGTCGTAGCCGTGAGGGAAGTCTTGGTGAGCGACGAGGAAGAGGTAGAGGATCTTTGGGTTGTGGACAATATTGAGGAAATTCTGCGTGCAACATATGAGAGGAAGATGAGAGTTCCATGAATGGGAAGAGAAGGAAACAAACCTATCCATATTAACATCAGTGTGGAACCCATAAACCCATGTGCGACTAATACAACAAAGAGAACACCACCGTTTAGACAACCGAAGTTCGGAAGAAGTCAAATAGCAGGAAGTACATCTACATAAGGAACAACAACTAGAGGAGCCAGTCTAGGAAGCACTAGTCAAGTATTTACACTGCACAGAGGTAGTAGTTCAATGTTCAGAATGGCAGGACACGATCCCACCATCAGGTTACCGGAATTTAAAGGAGAAGCGTCGAAGGACTCAGAAAAACATTTTTTCAACTGTGAGAATATTTGGGAAGAAAAACAAATCACAAACGAAGATACTAAGCTGGAACAACTAGTGATTACACTAAGGGATCGCGCATTGGACTGGTATATGAGTTTAGCTACAAACAATCCACCAAGGACAACTAGAACAACTACAGACATCAAGAAATTGTTGATAAACGAGTTTTAGAAACTAAGTTTAGAAGATCAATACATGAACAAGATGATCGAAATTAGACAAAAACCAGGAGAATCTATATGGGAGATTGACCAAAGATTCAAGAGACTAAAGGGAAAGTTGAAATATCTCATGACTGATATGCAACATAGGCACCTATTCATCAATTCACTACTCCCACTCTTAAAATATCCATTGTGACAACAAAAATTTTAGACGCAGGCAGAGGTTCTGTAGACAGCCTTGCAACTGGAAGAAAACAAGTATCAATAGACAGATCTAGCCATCAAAGAACTGAAGGAGGATTTGAAGAACTTAATATTACAGTTGAACCAGAACAAAAGTAAGGACAAACTAGAAGTCATTTGGTGTACTACATGAAGGACGAAAGGACACCACAAGAATGAATGTCCAACATTCGCACAGTACATGGAAGAAAGAATGCCAAACCCGTTACCAATAGGAGGACTATGGTGTGAAATCTGCAGGAAATTGGGCCATGATCCATATCACTTCTCAATGATGCAAAAATACCAGACAGTCCCAAAGAGTTCATATTGCAACTTTTTCAAGTCAGTGGGCCACAACGATAAATATTGTAGAACTATGGAGTTGATGCAAGAGAAGACATCAGATGCATATAGAGTGCAGGCATAAATGATGACTGGGCAAGACATACCTCAATTTAACCAAGTCCCATCTCCATACAACACTGCACAACAACAATATAATACTGCGCAACAACCATATAATATCGCGTAGCCACAATACAACACAACACAACCTCAGTACAATACCACATAGTACAATCAGGGGCCTTAGTATAATGCGCCGAGAGGCGATCAAGCAGGATACAGAGGTGGGGGACGAGTGAGAGGAGGTTTTCGATGAGGTAGAGGACCAGTGGTATGTCACATATTCCAACAACTAGGACATTATGCAAGGGAATTTCCACTCTTACTAGGAACGTGTATGTATTGTCACGCATCAGACCATGATACAGAAGAATGTCCAACACTATTAGTAAATATCCAGGAAAAGAGGAACCAGAACAACCAGAATGTTCAGTGGATCTCATTCGAAGCGAGGGATGAAGGAAGGAACATCAACATAGTTACTCGTGGAGGGGATAAAACAGGAAACGATGCAGCCCGATAAGAGCTAGTACAACACCAATGGGTGAAGAAGAACGTCGAACCAAGGAAGCAGTTCGACGTGCAGAAGAAGAAGGAGATATTTAGGCAAGCCTGACAAGAATATTAGAAGGAGCACATTGCGTCGACTTCTAATGCATAGAAAAGCAAGGAAGCACCAGAGTACAAGATGCCTCCGTTATTGGACCATACCAACGAAATGCAACCCATGGGACAAGTAAGTACAGTCAAATGATTTTTGCAATCATGTGTAAAAGTATTAAATGATCCAACATCTATCAAAATATTGTAAAACATATTAGAAAGATGTAGTATAGAGACGAAAGGAAAACTAGAACAAAAAATAGTCAATCACCTACATACAAGGATAAGAACAAGTAGGGAGTTCAGACTGAATGCAAACATCAATGATTTCAACATGGGAGACATCATACTAGATATAGGATCTGAAGTGAATGTATTACCAAAGAAGACATGGCAATGCATGGGAGAACCAACATTGGGATATTTACCTATTCAACTGAAACTATCAAACCAACACTGTATCCTACCAATTGGTAGAATGAAAGGAGTGACAATAGACCTGGATGGAGTGCACACTAAAGTAGATTTTGAAGTGATTGAAATAGTGGATGGCACAACACCATATCTAGCATTGCTTGGTTTGGATTGGGCATTTGACAACCAGGCCATAATCAATTTGAAGATGTGAAAAATGACATATGAGTCAGGTGAATACAGGGTCATCGCACGATTAGGCCCGTCAGAAGGGGAAAGGTTTGTAGAACCCACTTGCTTAGACTTAGAAGAGATCAACCAGTTGTACAGAACAATTTCACATGATGAGGATTACGTAAACCCAACTGAAGATGGAATACTCAGTTGGCAGATCATTACTTCATGTGCAACATAATTAGATACCAGTTTAGAGAATTGGAAACAAAGGCTACATGAAGTTTCCATGAGACGATGTGCACAAATAGACCATGTAGTAAGATGGGTAGGCATGGAGATAAGGGAATCACCCAGTTTCCACGAAATAAACGACCTAGAAACATTCTTGGCACAATACGAATATGAAGTTTTAGAGAATTAGAGACTCTTATAACTTGATATAGCACTCAAGGCCACACCTGTAAGATGGTGGGGTGCACACAAAGAGACAATCATAGATTGGTACCAATGTAAGCAATTACTATGCATAAGGTTTGGCACAGAACAAAAACACAACAAGAAGTAGAGGTACGATGGATAGGGGGCACCGACAGAACACTTGGAGAAGCACAAAATGTTGTGGAAACTGACACCCCCAGAGGAATGGCCCCATCATTTTATACACACTCTAGAGGGAATACCAACAAACTGGTCTATAGACTAGGAAATGTGACTTGAACGATATTGCAACAAAATTTTACAGTCACTTTTTCATTTGAGTATGAAAACCCCAACATAGATGCATCTCTTAAACAGATAAGAGGGATGATATTCATCAAGGAACTAGAAGCCTAACTCATAACAAAGGAACAACAACGAAACAAACAAATATTCAAGGAACTGTTTTCATATTACCATGTGCACGAGGATGCACCAGAGGAAGATGATCTGTGTGATATTCAGATCGAGGAAGTGGAAGGATAAAGAGAAGTGGAGGGTCCACCTATAGAATCATAATTCATTGTTGTGCCAATCAAGGTGAAGAAAGTCAACATTGGGATAGTTGAGACTCCAAAAATGGCCAACATTGAAGATTACTAGGATGAGAAAACAGTAGAAATCATAAAAGAGTTATTATGCAAGTACAACGACCTGTTTCCCACAAAATTTACAAAGATGAAGGGTATAGAAGGAAAGCTAGGAGAAATGAAGATACCACTTAGAGATGAAGTGAGATCGATTAGACAATGACCATATAGATTGAACCCAATATATAAGTAGAAAGTCAAAGCTGAGATCGACAGGATCCTCGAAGCTGGAATCATAGAACCTATGGAATAATCGGAATGGATAAGCCCAATGGTAGTTCAGGAGAAAAAACAAGGAGGGATAAGGATATGCATCGACTTGAGGAAGTTGAATGATGCATGCCTACATGAACTATTCCCTACACCTTTCATGGATGAAGTGTTGGAGAACATAGGAGGACACGAAGCTTACTCATTCACTGATGGATTCTCAGGCTACCACAAGATCAATATAGCACAGGAAGATAGATACAAGACCATGTTTTCTATAGAATGGGGATCCTACCAATACACAATCATGCCGTTTGGAATGAATAATTCACCAACAATATTTTCCAGAATAGTCATCGCTGTGTTTAAGGAATTCATCCATCAGTTTCTAGAGGTATACTTGGACGATTGGACAGTCTATAGYYTGTTGAAAAAYGATGTAGAGKTCTTACAACTGATGTTAGAAAGATGTAGACAGTRCCRGATATCATTAAACATAAAACAAATGTATATTTAGAACACTGTTTGGGATACTATTGGTCCATATAGTATGCAAACAAGGTCTACTAGTATATCTTGCAAAGATTGCAGTAATTGTTAACTTGCCACCACTRAAAATAGTCCGTCAACTAAGAGAGAAATTGGGACACGCATGATACTATAGAAAGTTTATCAAAGGATACACGCAGATTACTGTGCCAATGGAAAAWTTGTTAAGAAAATATACAAAGTTTTAGTGGACCGATGATTGTCAACACGGTCTGGATACATTGAAAGAAAATGTGGTCACCATGCCAATAATAGTGTTTCTAGACTAGGAAAAGACATTCCACGTACATGTAGATGCATCAGCCATAAGAATTGGAGCTATCTTGATGCAGCCAGGAGCGAAAGATCTGGATCACCCCATAGAATTTGCGAGAAGAAAGCTATTAGAATCAGAACAAAACTATAACGCTACAGAGAGGGAAGGCCTAGCTATGGTATATGCACTTCAGAAGTTCATACATTACTTATTGGGAAAACACTTTAAAATGTTCATAGATGACTCAGCCCTTAAATACCTAGTCAATAATCTAGTGTTGGGGGGGGAGAATCTACTGATGGTTACTACTGTTTCAAAAATTTGACTTTGAACTAATAGTCAAGCCAGGAAAATTGAATGCAGGACCTGACCACCTATCAAGGGTCACAAATGGAGAAGAACCTACGAATTTAGAAGACAACTTCCCGGATGCACCATTATTTTCAGTCCAGATCGCTAATGAATATTTTACAGATATTATTTAGTACTTGAGCACATGTACTGCACCGAAAGAATATAACACCACGTAGAAGAAAAGCCTAGTATTCCAGGCTGCAGACTATCAAATGATCTTAGGAAACTTATACAAAATGGGTGAAAAAATCCTCTTACAAAGATATGTGTTAGAACACGAAAGACCAAAATTTTTAACAGAAGCCCATGAGAAAATAACATGAGGACATTACACAGGAAAAAATACCGCGCAGAAGGTATTGCGTGCAGAACTATGGTGGCCGACTATTCATAAATATTTGAAGGAGTACTGCCAGAGATGCGATGCTTGTCAAAGGGCTGGTAAACCAAACAAAATGGATGAGATTCCATTATGACCACAGGTAAAATTATAGGCATTCGATAAATGGGAAATAGACTTTATGGGACCAATCAACCCACTAGCAAAAATAAAAAGAGCAAGGTACATTATCACCGCGAAGGAATATTTGACAATATGGGTAGAAGTAACACCAGTGAAGGATTGCAACGTAGAAACAACATCACACTTTCTATTTGAACAAGTAATCACTCGATTTGGGTGCCCAAGAGTTTTGATGAGTGATCAAGGCACACACTTCATTAACCATACTATCAACACTATGACAAAAGAATTCAAAGTCCATCATCAGAAGAGCACACCATATCACCCACATGCAAATGGCACAGTAGAAGCATTTAACAAAATACTTGAGAATGCATTGAAAAATATTTGTAAT
>JASDQU010313777.1:0-13471 GCA_032191745.1 Picea mariana | reverse complement strand
TGAAGAGAGGCTTGAATAATTATCTCCTTTGGAATGATGGAAGAGATATTCGAGAAGTCTCTTTGAATTAATCATCCACATATTCCTACACATTACAAAGCTCACACATAATTGAGATATATATGAAAACATGTATATTTTCTAATATTTAATCATAAATTCACTTTTAATACTAGAATGAATAAAGTGGAAAATAATGATGTGAAACCCAAATGTATTTATGAAAATGGTATGATGAAGGTTTAATGGGGCGATGAAATGTAAGGAATAGTGACGGGAAAGGTGGATGAAAATACGACATTTCTGAGTCCCAACATGCCCCCCAACTTAACTTGTTGCATGTCCTCATGCAACCATGCTTGGATCTTCTGAAGAACCTTTGGCATTCGAACTTTGGCTTTGATTGATGATGTACTTTTAATAATGAATGTTTCCAGGATATGTGGGAGACATGAGTAACAACTCATGAGTAACAGCAAGCAATTTCCTATGGTTGGTTCTTGTGTAACAACCATGAATATAAGAATGTTGGTTCTTGTGTTAACAACATTCATTTCGTTATTNAAAACATGTATATTTTCTAATATTTAATCATAAATTCACTTTTAATACTAGAATGAATAAAGTGGAAAATAATGATGTGAAACCCAAATGTATTTATGAAAATGGTATGATGAAGGTTTAATGGGGCGATGAAATGTAAGGAATAGTGAAGGGAAAGGTGGATGAAAATACGACATTTCTGAGTCCCAACAATTCCCTTCTTGCAGGTTGTGATAATGGCCATCTTCGAAAATCGATCAACCACCACAAATACACAATCATTGCCATGCTTGGTGGAAGAAATACCAGACATGTAATCCATCGAGATGGATTCCCAAGGCCTCTCAGGAGTAGGAAGAGGGGTGTATAAGCCTTGCTTCTTGATGGCTGGCTTGGCAATGGCACATGCAGTGCAATATCTGATATAATTGTTGACGTCTTGCTGAAGTTTTGGCCAATAAAAATGTTTCTGTTGAACGACCATAGTTTTCTCTACACCAAAATGTTCTCCTATTCGACTGTAGTGAGCCTCCCAAATCAAATTTTCACACTCTGTTGTGGGAACATAGAGGTAGCCTAGATGGAATAATAGTCCATCTTGGATGTGAAAATTGGTGACATTCGCTACCATTCCCAAGAGTTGATAGGTGGTCACGAAGTCATGGTCACCCTGATAGAGTTGGGGCCACTCAGATGCCTCATTCCCATAGGAATGGAGCACTGTGGTGAGTGCATCAACGTGAGGGTGACTGAGCCAGTCAACGACACAATTTGTGCTCCTTGTTTTATACTTGATGTTGAGATGGAACTGTTGTAGGTATGTGGACCAATTTTGATGGAGGTCGTTTTGCAACTTCCCTTGTGTCTATATGAACTGTAGAGGCTTGTGATCAGTGTGGATGATTGTCTCCTTACCCAGAATGTAATGTTTCCATTGACGACAGGCTTGCACAATGGAATACATTTATTTGTCATAGGTGGGGTATTTCCGAACAGTGTCTGAGAGTGTCTCAGTATGGTATGTTACTAGATGACCATGTTGAGTGAGAACTGCGTCGACAACATAGTCGGAGGCATCAGTCTCAATATCGAATGGTTGTTGCAGATCAGGTAAGGAGAGTACTAGAATTGATCACAAGCGATGCTTTAGATCATCAAATTCTTATTGTTGTGCCTTCCCCCATGCAAAATTTTCCTTTCCACCACCCTTGGTTACTTGGACAAGGGCCCATGCAATATGGGAGAATCCCAACATGAACCTTTGGTAGAAGTTGGCAAGTCCCAAGAATATATGAAGCTCGGTTAGCGTGGTCAGGGTTGGCTAGTCACGAATGAATCGTATCTAAGTTGGATCCACATGTACCCCAGACTCATCAACAATGTAGCCGAAGTATTGGTCCATGTTCATGCCAAAGGAGCATTTTTCCAAGTTGGCATATAGCTTGTGTTGCCACAGAGTGCCCAAAACCTGTTGAATATGTTGCATGTGCTCCTCCCAAGTTCTGCTGAAGATGAGGATGTCATCTAGATATACCACCACAAAAGAGTTGGTTAAGGGTCGCAATACATAATCCATCAATCTCATGAAATTTGTTGGTGCATTTGTTAAGCCAAAGGGCATGACCAACCATTCGAAGAGACCTTCTCTAGATTTGAAAGTTGTCTTCCATACATCAGTTGGTTTGATGGGAACCTGTTAGTAGCCAGAATTTAGGTCAATCTTGCTGAAGAACTTTGCCCCCTTGAGTTGGTCAAGAAGGTCATCAATTCATGGAATTGGGTACCGATTCTTGATTGTGATTTTGTTTAATGATCTGTAATCAATGAAGAGCCTCTAGGTCTCGTCTTTCTTCTGCACCAACACAATTGGGCTTCTGCAAGGGGATGAGTTGGGTCAGATGTACCCCTTTTGAAGTAACTCCTGGATATTTCACTTGATTTCATCATTTTCCATCAACGAGCGACTATAGATTGTTCCATTAGGTAGCAGGGCACCGAGGGTTAGATCAATTGGATGCTTGACTTGACAGTGCATTGGTACCTTGGTGGGCGAGGAGAAGATGTCTATGTACTCTTCTATGATCCCGTCCACTTGATTTTGATGCAAAGAGAGGCTCTGTGTAGAGGTCACAGATGTGGTGACAACCTTTTGCTTACTACAAGCACGGATCACAAAGAAGATGAACTTCACGGTCTGTGAAATGACCTTACTACATTGCTTAGCAGAGATTAAAGAAACAATGGTAGGTGACGCTACCTCTGGTATCCTGTACAATTTTATACCCAAAGTAATAATAACACTGCAGGGTCTAGACTCATACACAACTTGTCACTTCCACAAATGTGGCTAGCCTAAAAGAGCATCACAAACTTCAAGGGGAGAAATATCACACAATACCTCATCTTTGAAGGGATTGATGTTGTAGGGAAGACGCCACTGTTGGGTGATGCATATATCTCGTCCTTGGTGAAGCTAGCCAATGGTCTAGGGATGTGGGTGCAGTGTTATCGGTAGGTCCAACCACTTGATGACCTCTGCTGAAATTAGGTCCTTCTGACTGCCGCTATCGACAATGAAATACAAGAGTCCCCTTTACCCACATTTGTGAGTGAAAGAGGCATTCCCCTTCCTCTAGTTCTTCTGGTTCACTTGGTTGGACTTTGGTGGTAGAAACAGTGGAACTGGGTTCGACATCGATGATCCGCTTCTAAATTTCTAGATTTGATTCAGATTCAGAATCCGCCTTTGACTCGGAAGCTTTCATCTTGACCACTAGTGACTGCTTGGAGCGACATTCTTCGATATTGTGCCAAGGGATTTTATGGTATTCACACCATTTTCCCATGTCCTTCTTCGACTTGTCATTACCCTTCTTGGGTTGCGCTCGGACTGATTGTCCTGAGAGAGACCATATTTGATCTGTCCCTTGTTTTGTGGGTTGGATCCACCTTTTCCCTGGTTCGGCTGTGAAGAGTTTGTAGATCCAAACTCTCTCCCCTTTTGCTTAAATTTTTGCTCGATCTTGACAACATATCTATAAGCCGCACCTAATGATGCAATGTCCAAAAAATCCATTTACGTTTGAATGTATATATGCATAAAACCGTGGTATTTGAGCACCAGATGTCATTTAGAGTCTTTGATACCCAATTTGGTGTGCAGGGTATGGAAAATATTGGTGAAATCTGATACTGTTTGGTCCCTTTCCTGACGCAACGTGGTCCATCTTGTGTACTGGTCCTTGTAGCTTACAACAAGGTAGTATTGTTCTTTAATGGCATCCCTAAATGAATCCCATGTGGGGGTGAGAAAAAATATTGCAGATTCCTCTATGGCCCTTTGCTCAGAGTCCTTAACATGGGGGATGGCCTTGAGGAGTGTAAAATTAATATTTTCCCTGTCGGAAAAATTGTGGACTGAAAAATACCCTTCGAGCAGATTCATCCATTTATATACAACATCCACATCTATCATTCCTTCAAATAATGGAATATCAAAATTTACTTGTACCTTGAAGGGGGTTGCATGGCCACTTGATGAAGATGCGTCTCCTGTGGGAAGTCACCGAAGGATCTGTGCAAAGTTATCCATCATTTCATTCCTTTGTCGTGCAAGGGCTTCCTTGAGAATTTTTTTAAAAGGATCTCCTGCTCCACCATATTCTTCTTGTCCCCCATGGGTTTTTGTCAGGCTTAGCGTGGCCGATCTTGCAGAGGCTTGAATGGTTTGAGTCCCAACTTCTTGTACCCAGATCTTGTCGGGGACATGCAGGAAGAAAAGTAAATGAAGAGCAGACCTCTCTAATATCATTGATCCATATTTATGAGAAAAACGAAAGGAATAACAGACTGAATACAATAATGCAGAGATACAAAGAACAACAACATATATCCAGTGAATAATAACTTCTATTGAATAAATAAATAGGTTGAAATTGTAAATCTGCAGAACTAGAAACAACTTTCTCCAATGGTGGTCGCTATATCTAAGAAGAGATGTGGCTTGCTACGTGTAATGAGGCTCCAGAGGCGTTTTAAACGTTACTAATGAATGCCAAAACCCTAGACATCCAAAATTCTAACCCTAGGAGATGAAATGCTAAAAGTTATGTGGGCCCCGATGGGTAAGATGGTACCTCAACTTCCCGGTGTCGTAACTTTTGCATATGACCTCCGTTTTAGGTGCGTGATAGCCCGTTAGAAAGGTATTTTCTATAACTACACATTATGCCATCAAAATATGACTCCATTTATAGTTTTACTATGGAAAGACAAAAAAATACTGTTTAGGGTCCCAAAATGACCCTGGAAGTACAAAAAGATGTACTGACATGAAAAATTCCAAAATAATCCAGTTGGATTAGGTGGGAGGCCACCAATCTCCACCTCAAAATTGTGTAGGGATTTAGACAACCTAAGAATTATAGAACCCACAATTACAAAGAATTACAGAAGAACATGATGAACTAAAATCTGTCAAGAGGAGCCAGTTGGAATAGGTGGGTGGCCACCAATATCCACCTGGATCACAATGGATGGACTCTTGAGTTCTATCTTGAGTTTCTTGATCTACTAGAGGATGAGTTATTAAGGGTTGGTGAGGATTCAAGAACTTTGGGAAGGATTTATGGGGCCATTAATGCTACGTTTATAGCATTGATACCAAAGAAGTCCAACCCTTTGACTTTCAATGAATTTAGGCCCATTTCAATATGTGATTTTATCTTTAAATTGATTTCCAAAATTATAGATAATTAGGTCAAAGGGATCTTGTCTACATGCATGTCAGAAGAGCAATTTGGATTTCTTTTCAATTTCCCGATTTTGGATGCTATTGGAGTTGCACAGGAGGGGATGCATACAATAAAGATAAAAAGGTTTATGGAATTGGTTATGAATTTTGACTTGGAGAAGTTGTATGATAAGGTTAACTGGACCTTCCTCGGGCTCGTGCTTTAGATCAGGTTGAGTTTGGTGGTGAATAATTGAGTCATGGCTTGTGTTACTTCAACCAATTTTGCAGTATTTATAAATGGCTCCCCATCCAAGTTTTTTAAAGTGACGAGGGGGCTTTGATAAGGTTTCTCATTATCACCCTTTCTCTTTTTGATGGTCATCGAAGGCCTGAGTAGGCTTGTGCATAAGGATTAGATAAAGGGGTCCATTAAAGGTGTCATGGTAGCATAGAAGGTAAATTTGTCTCACTTGCTTTTTGTTGATGATGTTCTACTTTTTGGAGAAGGAATGTTATGGCAATGGAGGTCTTATAAGCATCTCATTAATTCTTTTTGCTTGGATATTGGTATGGATATTAGCTTCAATAAATTGCTCATTCTTGGTAACAATTTCTCATAGGAAATTGAGGAACAAATTTGTATATTGTTTACTTTAGGTACGAGTCTTTAGACAGTGGCCTAAAATATCTGGGTTATTTTCTGAAACCTAATGATTATCGAATTTTGGACTAGTTGTGGTTGTTAAAGAAGATGGAAGATATAATAAGTTGTTGGTGCCAACACTAGTTGTATTTGGTAGGAAGATTGGTTCTGGTCAAATTGGTACTTGAGAGTATTCCCATGTATTGGCTCTCATTGGCCCATGTCCTGAAAATCATTTGTGACAAACATTTTCAGCGATGTTTTAGTTTTCCGTGGTTCGGAAGGAAACAAAAAGAAAGCATGCCTTTGGTTAAATGGAAAATATTGGTCGGACCGAAAAAAAGGAGGGTGGAGTTTGAATAATATTCTTGTATTCATCCAAGCCTTGGTAGCTAAGAGCTTATGGATGATGTTCTTTGATGAGGGGATGTGGGGTACTATTATGAAGTGGAAATATTTCAATTCCCTTCCATAGAACAACGGATCGGGAAGGAGCTTAAATATTTTAAAGGGGTTTCCACTATTTGGAAAGGTCTAGCTCGTGATTTTCCGGTTCTTGGCAGGTGGGTGGCATGGAAGATTGAGAGAGGGAATTGAGCTCATCTAGGGGAAGCACGGTCATGGGTTGGAGGGGGAGGCAATTATTTGTTGTCCCAAGAGTTAAGAGGGTTTCTAAACTCTCATGGTTTGAAGGTTTTAGTGGATGTTGGGATCTGAGGTATACAACAAAATGGTGTACAAGTTTGGCTTTTAGAAGAGGAGTTAGGCCTGATGGGGGTTTTGGAAGGCGAGTATAGATCTTATACTCAAACTCTTACTCACAATGGGATTTTTGTGTGTGATGAAGATGATGATTTGGTATGGACATGGAATAGGCCTTCTGGAACTCTCATTTCTAAACTCCATTATGAGGTGTTGGCTTCTTGTGACACTGAAATTGATAGAAAGTGGTGGTGGTCTAGTTTTTGGAAATAGAAGTGTCCTTTAAAAACACGTTTGTTTCTGTGGTTGGCTTTGGCGAACTGATTTCTAATAATGGATAGAGGAGGGTATGGCATGGCATGGGCCTAATAGATGTGTTTTTTGTAAGACTGATGAAACTGTTAATCATCTATTTGTTTCCTGCTCATTTTCTTCGCAGATATGCCGTGAAGCTATGCTAAGTTTAAAGTGTCATGTTTTGTGGAATTGTGGAATTTTGATTCTCTTGAATCATGTTTTTGGAACTGGTTAAGGAATTTGTGCTTCAAACGATTCAAAGAATTTTCGAGTTTTGTGCTTTGAGGTATATATTTGCACAAGAACAAGGTTCTTTTTGACAGACTTAGTGAAAATGCAAAATTAGTAGCTCACAAAGTTTGAGTTGCTTTCCTTGAATGTCATAAGAATACTACTAGTAAATGTGTTAGACTAAGTTTGGCACCAATTTTTAATCAATCAATTGTTGGTGCCAATCAGGGGGTGCCCGGTCATTGTGGAGTTGGAATGGTCTTATTTTTATCAGAAAAACACCTCTTTCATATGAATTTGGGTGTGAGAAATGGTTAGAATACTCGAGATGTGTTGATCGCTCTTTGGGCCCTCTTATTTTTTGCAAAAGAAAGGGGCATTCATCGGATGCAGATAGTCATAGATTCCAAAGTAGTAATTGACTGGTTTCAAGGAAGAAGCCATCTACATAGTCTTCTTCTATTGAGGCCATGGAAACAATGCATTCATGAACTACAAGAGTCCTATGACGATATTCAAATAATTCATATTTATAGGGAATACAACCAACTTGTAGATACCCTGTCAAAGGAGGCTCTAGATTTGGATGATGGAGTACTAGTAATCAATGAATTTTTAGAGGGGAACCTCGTCCAAAGGTTTCATGCTCAATCTATTGAAACTATTGATTGCATGTTGGATTCATTTCTGCATTTAAAAATGGATATTAAACAACAAAAAATAGTGATTTCATACATATTTATGTTGCCTAATTACAGCTAAAAAAATATTTGGTAGAACAATTAGACAACGCCAATAAAAAGTAGTATACTAGACCTGTAGATTATTTATATATATTAAAATAAGAATCCAACCAACTTAATAAAATAGCGTTAATGAAAGAAATATGAAAATACTAAGTGGAATAGAAGATGAATACATTGTTGTGGTAGGAATACATTAATAATGATCATATTAGATGTAAGAGTATTATTACGACAATAGTATGGAATGAGTACAATATATTTGTAGTACATTATTATAGGGTAATAGTTTAAATGATATTAATTAGGAGTATTTTTTAAATATAATATCAAATGAAAAAAATAATGATGTAGATAAATTAATGATGATCAATAGTTGTTTCATTATATTTTTATTATAAAATTTAAATATAATGGTTGATCAATTTGTTTTAATATATTGTTTTTTATGATTAAAAAGATTGGAAGATAGCTTTGAGAGATCTGGATTTTAAGAGTACAATTTGAGTGGGTCTATTGGTTAAGAACATGTGTTTCCTATTTGGAAATTACATGTTCAAATAGAGATATGGGTAGGGTATGTACACCTCCATAGACTTTAGCAATGTGGATTTGGATTGGTGGTGACCTTAAAATTAGAGGAAAGTAGGAATGAAAGTGAAAACTAACTTAGTGTCTATGTAGGAAAGTATAATTTAAAATGAACCTTAATCTAATGTCTATGCAAAGGAGTTAGATTGAAAATGAAAACTAGCCTTATGTTCATGTAGGTAGGGAAACTAGCCTAATGTTTATGTAAGTAGGGAAGTCCACCTTAAAGTGTTTTTCATCCTCCACCTTTTTAGTATGAAAAAACATATATATTATATCATCCAATGCTATTTTAGGTCTAGTCTCCACTTTCAGTTTAAAGATAATGAGGATTTGTTATTATTTTAGTAGTATCAAATTTCTTGTTTAAATAACTTATAGAAAATGACATTTTTAATCTTCTAGCTTGGGGTTTCTGACCTCCTTGCAATACAATAACTTTCTATTATTCTCAATTTTTTCATTGCAACAAAATATTTGTTTCAGTTTAGTTGTGATAGTACATTTAATAGTATCAATATTATGAATAAAGACCTCCTCATTTATCCTCATTGTCTTCAAGTTTCTTTAGAAATGTTTTTTTTTTTTTTTTTACATAAACGGTTATATTTTTTATTAAAAGGGGGGTTGTGTCGTGGAAAAAACAACCTTGATATACAAAATTTCAAAATGGCCATGGGCCTGGAGCAAAACTACAACATTACATATGCCCCAACTACTCTTAAAACTTTTCCAATACACCTCAAAACTTCTACAAGTTTTCCAAGGGTAGATTTCTACATAGGAGTATAACAAAAAATAGATTTTACATTTCATAAGTCTAAGCTTAATTGAGTTTGAGATCTGTGTCCACCTCGCTAGGAGTAGCTTCTAGAACTTCATGTACAGGTTGGGGTAGAGGAGGTTGAATTACTTTGCAGGACACAAATGATCCTTCTGATGCCAAAGGCCGCTTCTGAACATGAGATTTAGTGGGATGATGTTGTACTTGTTGATGAAGGGACCAAAGCTGGGATGAATGGCGATTAACTGCATGAATAATTAGAGATAGTGCCTTGTTTTTCTTAGCCTCTTATTATATCAATTAGGGAGATAATTGAGCATTTGAGTTTCTCAAATCCTCCATTTAAGATTGTTGTGAGTGTATTTTCTCCTGCAACCTCTCCAATTTACATTCGGTGCAGTCGCATGAAGTACTACTTTGACACCACATTATGAGGACAAATGAACTATAGAGAGGATGATGCCAGATCCACGAAGACCAGAATAGACCCAAGAGATTGATGCTATGTTTGGGATGCCAATGTGTCCATAATTTAAATACCTGCCAGACACTTCTCGAAATTGAAGCCTGATGCAAGCTCGACGTTGAATCCCAACAGAGAAAGGACATCTCCAAATGATGAAATGATGAGTTGGTAAACATATTCAATTCCAAGGCCATCCGAAGAAATGCATATCCCATATGAATGTTGTCTCTCACGAAGCTTGGGGAGATGAATATCTGTAGAGGATATTTAACTGAAGGTGAATTCCCACATGGCTACATCAATTTGTATGAGGTTGATGTAATAAAAAATAGGTATACATCAAATTGCATGTGTGATGGGAGAGGGTTGCCTTGTGTCACCGATACGGGGAGGCTTCTTAGTGCGCTGTGAATCTGAATGACATTAACATCTTTAGATCTGAAGGGAGGTGGGGTCACATTCCCACCCTCCCTTTTAACATCTACATTAATTTATTTAAGCCAAATATTTCCCTTGATAATATTTGATTTTTTATACAGAAACATGGATAACCTAAGTATGTTGTGAATATTTCTCATTGATTCTAAGGGTTCTTTGGGAAAATAACTTTGCTTCCTTGGACAAAGAGTTCGCCTTTCCATTACGGGTTCTATATACATAATGATAGCTTACATATTGAATTATTTTCTCAATCATTTTGATTATGTGATAGATTTGCGTAAGGCTAGGATGGGCCTTTTTAATGATTCTTTGGAGTCCTTTGACAATGAAGTCAAAATCACCGATGACAACTATTCTGGTTGAATTGTCTACTGGAATGAGATTCAATCCCATATAAATTGTAAGGATCTCTACTTGATTGTTTGTGGCATGACCTAACCCCATGAGTACTCAATATTCTTTTTTCCTTCGAAGTCGAGAAAGACTCCCCCCGCTTCATTAGAAATGCTATGACCCCAAACTTCACAACCATATTAGAGCACTAGAATAAAAAATATACTAAGGAGAACTCCTTTGAAATATGTTTTTATTTTTTGTCTCCATTCATCATTACTTCCACAATATAGTGCCAAATAGAGTTGAAGAAGGTCAAATCCATGGTATCACCATGAAAGGACTTCCTACAAGATGTTATTGCCTTACATAAAATCAGGGTAGGTGTTTTGATTAGATTTGATTATCATAAGCTTTATCTTATTAGTGTTTATTTAAATTCAAGAACAAGCACAAAAATATTTGAGAATTCTAAGTTGCTTATCAAGATTAGTGGGGCTCCTTCCCAAAAGAACAATATCACATACATAAAGAATAAGAATGACGTAACACCATGTTTTTCCCCAAGACTGTAATTATGTCAAGACTTCATATGCGAATGTTTATGAAGCATGTAATTATGTTTTGATTTAATGAAAACACCAAAACCATTGATTGAGAGGGAACAAACTTGAAAGTACTAGCCATGATACACAAGTGGGAATTGATGAAGCATGGATTGATTAAGTGGTTGGGTAAGATGGAGTTGAGTTGTTTTTATGAAGAGAATGGGAATCTTGTTTAACAAGAAAACTTATGCTTGCTAAGAATAAACTCATATCTCCTAGCGTATCGATCTAAATTAAGACACATGACTAGCTATGGAAGGTCAAGGAAGTGGTTGAGGAAGTTAATGGTTGTTGACAGATTGGTATTTTGTAGAAGCAAAGGGATAATTGAATGACTTGACAATAGGACATCATGATTTTCCCCTTTAGAATGAGAACTACGGACTGCAGGTTGCGTCTATAAGGAGGCCACGAGAATCCCAAGGAGATCAATCGAGGAAGAGATGAAAGGTGGAAAAACACCAACATAGATTGTTGGATTACTGAGAGGGGGGATGAATCAATAATATAGCAATTTAATCCTTTTTAACCATATAATCCAAGTGTTATATCAATGTAGAATTATCATCCAACAACTGCAGAGTAAATAAGAAATGAACAAATGAACAAATGAACAATCATACAAATACACAATACACCAATGTTTTACGTGGAAACCCAAAGTGGGATAAAACCACATAATGTTTTTTCTTATATGTCTTGAAGAATTACATTCATTGGAAGCACCAAATTCCTTTGTTTTCCTGCTGCAACTGAAAGGAGGCTCCAACCACCTAGTTTCTCAAGCTACAACTTGAGGGAAGCTCCAAATCCCCAATTCTATGGCTACAACCAGGAGGAGGCTACAACCCCCTATGTTATCCAACTATAACCGAAAGGTGGCTACAACCACCTATCCTTGCCCTGTCCAACCACCTTGATGTATAAGTAGAATGATGGAACTGCTACCACACTATCACTTTGAGATATACTGCTGTAAACCTGTACCAATAAACCTACACCAAACAACCTGTACCAATAAACCTGAACCATGCATCAACCTGTAATCAACCTATACCATAAACAAGTGCATCAACCATGCACCAACCTATACCAAACAACCTATAATCAACCTGTACCATAAACAAGTGCATCCAACCATGTTCCAAGTATGTACCAATCATGTATCAACTACTCATCAACTATGACTCATCAAGATGTACCAACATCATAAACTATACACCCCATGTATGTGCCAACTCATCAACTACTTGTCTCAACCATGTACCCCACATGTACCTCAACCAAAAGCCCTCATCAATTTAATCACCCAAATATGATTTGTAACTCTGTAATAGACCTGGTTTATATGATCACATACCTGAAAACCTTCCTTAAATTTAACAACAAGAGACTAGCATGTTCATCAAACTTTTCTTTAGTCTCACATGACTAGTTTTGGATTAGTCAACAACCCTAACCTGAAATAATCATAACTATGTACCTGTAATGAATAAAGATCTAAAAATAGTACACGATGTTCTTCAGTGTGTTTTATGCAATTCCTCTAGGTGTCACTACTTGGAACCTCTCAGAAAATGAGTTATAGCAAAAATGACATACCTAGTTGAATTTTGTCTTATTCTAGAGAGGGAACTTGTAGAGCGTACCCCACACAAAATATTTGTTGTATGGATATGAAAATTTTACGCAGTATACAATAGACTGTACTATAACCAAATTTTTTTGGCTTACCTAATTTGGATATGTTATGAAGAAGTTATGACGTTTTTACCTGAAACACTTGTTTTAGACTAGTTTCAAGACTAACCACAAGCCCTATTTTCCACGGAGTGTAACTCCAAAAATACAATGATCCACAAGCACAAATTTGTACCATAGCTACTTGGATATGTTTTCTCAATGGCCTCTCAATTTCACGGCCTGAATCATTCTAGAAAAAAATGTTATTGTGAAAATGGTGAGATGACCTGTAAATAACATACCTTAGAAAGCATCATCAAAAGAATTTATCCTCCCTTGAATTTCGGCCTTCTTTACTTCACCTTCTCTCTGAAATTCGGCTTAGATATCCTTTGGTTACCTCATTCACCTGTAGATATTAAATATGCTCAAGTGTGATTAAACTAAGAGAGCCTTGCCTCTTATTTATACTTTCATGTAGCTTCCTTAAGGGGTTACATTTTAACCACTTAACCCACTTTCCTTATTTTAGGGTTAACCAACTTCTAACCACGGTCCAATTAGTAATTTATCCATTAACTTTATTATTTAAATAATTTATTTTGTATCCAATTTGACTTATAGTACACTCATCACTTCACTTTACCTCAAGGGGTTACCTTCTACCCATT
>JASDQU010313775.1:0-13319 GCA_032191745.1 Picea mariana | reverse complement strand
AAAATAAAGACGGGACCTGGAGGCTCTGGATTGATTACATAGCATTAAGAAAAAACAAATTTGGGAACCGATACCCAATTCCTTGGATTGATGAACTTCTTGACCAACTCAAGGGGGAAAAGTTCTTCAACAAGATTAACCTAAAGTCGGGTTACGAACAGATTTCCATCAAACCAACTGATGTATGGAAGACAACTTTCAAATCTAAAGAAGGTCTCTTCGAATGGTTGGTCATGCCCTTTGGCTTAACAAATGCACCAACAACTTTCATGAGATTGATGGATGATGTATTGATACCCTTCACCAAATATTTTTTGGTGGTATATTTGGATGACATCCTCATCTTCAACAGAACTTGGGAGGAGCACATGCAGAAAATTCAACAGGTTTTGGGCAATTTGCGGCAGCACAAGCTATATGACAACTTGGAAAAATTATCCTTCGGCATGAACATGGTCCAATACTTGGGAAACATTGTTAATGAGAATGGGGTACATGTGGATCCAGATAAGATCCAAGTCATTCGTGACTGGCTAGCCCCGACCACACTAACTGAGCTTCAGAGCTTCTTGGGATTTTCCAACTTCTATCGAAGGTTCGTGTTGGTATTCTCCCATATTGCATGGGCCCTCAGCCAAGTAACCAAGGGAGATGTAAAATAAAATTTCACATGGGGGCAGGCACAACAAAAATAATTTGATGATCTGAAGCATCGCTTGTGCTCAGCTCCAGTACTCTCCATACCTAATCTGCAACAACTGTTCAATATTGAGACCGATGCCTCCGACTATATTGTAGGCGCATTCCTCACTCAGCATGGTCATCCAGTAGCATACCATAGTGAGACACTCTCATATATTGTCCAAAAATAACCCACCTATGACAAATACATGTATTCCATTATGAAAGACTTTCGTCAATGGAAGCATTAGATTTTGGGAAAGGAGACAATCATCCACACTGATCACAAGCCTTTGCAGTTCACACATACATATGGGAAGTTAAAGAATGACTACCATCAAAATTTCTCCACATACCTACAGCAATTCCATCTCAACATCAATTATAAGACATAGAGCACAAACCGTGTCATTGAATGCCTCGGTCACCCTCCCATTGATGCACTCACCAAAGTCTTCCATTCTTGTGGGCATGAAACATCTGAGTGGCCCCAACTTTATCAATGTGACCCTGACTTCACCACCACCTATCGGTTCTTGGGTACATGAGCGAATTTCACCAATTTTCACATCCAGGATGGATTGTTATTCCATCTGGGCCACCTCTATGTTCCCACAAGAAAGCGTGCAAAGCTGATTTGGGAGGTTCACTAGATTCGTATGGAAAGACATTTGTGGAGAAAAATCTAGTTGTTCTACATAAACACTTTTATTAGCCAAAACTTCGACAAGACGTCAGTAAGTATATCAGATCTTCCACTGCATGTGCCATTTCCAAGCCAACCATCAAGAAGCAAGGCTTATACACCCTTCTTCGTACTCCCAAGAGGCCTTGGGAATACATCTCAATGGATTACATATCTGGCATTTTGTCCACCAAGCATGGCAATGATTTTGTATTTGTGGTGGTTGATCAGTTTTCGAAGATGGCCATTATCACAACCTGCAAGAAGAGAAGCACATCGACAGATACTGTCAAGATCTTCTTCGAATGAGTGTGGGTCCATTTTGGGATACCATAGACCCTCACCTCATATTGGGACAACAAGTTCCTCACCACATTTTTTTCAAGTCTCTAGTCATTTTTGGACACCAAGATCACTAAATCCATTGCTTTCCACCACCAAACCGACGGCCATACAGAGGTCATCAATCGGATGATTGTGCACATCCTGTGCATGTACAACTCTAAGCATACATGTACATGGGATGAGATTCTTCCCCATGTTCATCACAGCTACAACAGGGCTCTCCATAGCTCCACCAACCATATCCCATTTCAAGTGGGGCTGGGATTCCAACCCTTGGATCCAATTGATGTTGCACTACCTCTTGAAACCACACAGGAAGAATCTTCCCATGTTCATTCTAAGGATGAAAAATCCACTAGATTCATTGAGAGGATTCAACAAATCCACCAACAGGTCCATGAGATTTTGCAGAAATATAATGCTAAGTACAAGAAGTTCCATGACCAACACTGGGTACCATGCCAGTTTCAGGTGGGAGACAAGGCCTGGTTACATTTGCAGAAAGAGCATCTTACAGGGCCCCATCGGAAGCTCTACCCACTTTTATATGGGCCTTACACTATCACCAAGGTTGTAGGTAGCAAATCTTTTGAGCTCAACACTCCACCCTTCCTTGGCTTGCACTCGGTTTTCAATGTGGACCTCCTTCGACCATATTTTCCACCATTATTAGACACCTCATAGATCACAGAACAATTGAAACCAAAAAATCTCAACCCTGACTGCATGGAACAAGAATCCACTAATCATATAGTGGACACACAGGTCAAGGGTAATCGTCAGTAGAGGATCCATCTTTATCAGATTGCCAAGGAAGGGCAGCTCCTACACCAAGGAAAGTGGCTCACCTGGGGCCAAATTCAACAGATGTTTCCTCACCTGATGGGGGAAATAAACACAATGGAGACCATTTCTTCCTAAGGGGGGAGGATTGATCGAAGTGGATATTGGTGGCCACCCACCTATTCCAATTGGCTCTTCTTGACAGTTTTTAGTTCAACATGTTCTTCTATACTTCTTTGTAATTGTGGGTTCTACACTTCTGGGGTTGTTTGAATCCCTACACATATTCCAGGTGGATACTAGTGGATGCCCACCTAATCCAACTATCTTATTTTGGAAGTTTTCATGTCAACACATCTTCTTGTACTTCCAAGGTAGTTTTGGGGCCCTAAATAATGTTTTTTTTGGCTTTCCACAGTCAAACTATAGACAGAGTCAGAGTTTGATGGCATAATTTGTATTTCTCGAGAAGACCTTTCCAACGGGATATCGCGCACCTAAAAAAGAGGTCGTATGCAAAATTTACGACCCCGAGAAATTGAGGTACCAACTTACCCATCGGGGCCCACGTAACTTTTGACGTTTCATCTCCTAAGGTTAGGTTTTTGTATGTCTAGGGTTTTGGCGTTCATGAGTAATGTTAAAAGGGCCTTTGGAGCCTCATTGTATTCATTCTGCTCAGATGGATGCACGTAGCAGTCACATTTCTTCTCATAGATAGCTACCACCATTGGAGCAAGTTGTTTTCGGTTCTACAGTTTTACAATTTCAACCTATTGTATTCATTCAATAGAAGTTATTGTTCATTGTATATCTGTTTTTATTCTTTGTATCTCTCTTTTATGGTATTTAGTCTATTATTCCTTTTGTTCCGCTCATAAATCGGATCAGTGGTATCAAAGCGGTGTTGACGGGCGAAATTGTCCCTCTGTCAATTGAGAGAGTGGAACTGGTCCGGGGTTGTCTAATAACCCAAGCCGTTTGGAATGAACCACCCTAACGGGTTTAACGGCTCCGTTGGTCACTCTAAGGTCTCAAGGAAACCAAAGAGAAAACTAATCTAAACTAACTAATCTATCTAAAACAAATAAAACTAACTAAAACTAATAAAACAAATTAACTAAAAACAAACTAGTACACTAATCTAACAAACTACTAAATCAAACTAAAACTAAATATAAACTACTCTAACTATTATATACAAACTGCTAATTACTATTACACTAACTCTGCTAATTAACTGTCCAATTACCAATTAAATTACAACTTATTCACAAATATACAATATAAACAATCTACAGATTTAATTAAAACCTACAAAACTCGTGTGCTTTCTGTCCTAAGACAGTGAGATATGTTTTTTGATTTTATGATTTTATGAAAAAGAAATAAAACTTACTGAAATTAAACGATCTAATATAACTTACTGAAATTAAACAATCTAATATAAATCTAACTAGACTTATATCTAAACTAAACTATTAATAAGAACAGTAAACAAAGAAGTAACTAACTGACCTGGAAACGCTCCTAATTTGTCCCATGTATGATGACTTTGAAGCTGGTTGGCGGAAGTAAACTCGCACCGGTTAGTCCAAAAGATTCTCGTAAACGATAGGCTGCGCTACTCTTTGAGTTGTTTACAGGACAAACAAGACATAAAAAATCATAACAATTTTATGATTTATAAATCTCTGCAATAAGGGAAACCTGTTATGCAAAAACTTATATTTTATAATTCAACTCATGAAGAAGAGAAATCTTTCGTTCACAAACTGAATCAACAATTGTTATGTTCTTTAAATACTAGAAGAAATCAGATATGGATTACAGTGATTAAATTATATCATTTGCACATGATTAAGATAGCTAAAGTAGTCATTAACCAGATACAAATTGATATACACAACATGAAACAAAATATTGATATAATGAGAAGCTAAAGCTATAAAAAAACACCAAATTCTGCCTCAGTCTGTATTAAAACTCCATATCCTTGTTCTTCCACGAATGAGGATGAACATTATTACAAAAATGATAGGTATTTATAAGTCTCTCCACAGGGTAAAACCTCCCTGTGGATGATATCAAACAGTTTTACATAATCTGGGAAATATCCCAAAATCGACTAAACTAGGAAACTAAAATGCAAGTGAAATATTTCAAATATCCCCTAACTACTTCATCATATCCACTGTAATTTCGAATTCATCTGCAATAGACCAAACATATCAAGTTAGAAAGATATTTCATTGGAAAAACAATAAAAATTTGATTCTACAGACTTAGCTACAGAATCATCTGATTCTGTAGCTAGTCTAAAATAGCATACAGGATCAGATAGAAATCAAATCAAATATTTTTAAAAGAATGAAATCCAATTTTCTTTTAATAAACATTGAAAACGAATCACTAATGATTCAAATGATTTTCTCATTCAATATAAAACATAATCAAAAGTGATTTAATCGAAACAGGGGTGAGAATACTCTGTTTCATTTTACCATAAAATCGGGTCAAACGGTAACAAGACTGTTTCATATCAAATGAAATCCATAGTGAATCGTATCGTGTGTGATACGATCTAATCCAACACAATCATAATCCATTCGTTATCGCTATAATAATGCAGTCTAAGATTCATGTTGTTTTAATTAAATACAAAGATGGAAAGACTGTTACGATCATGGGTAATAAGACATTCATAACAATATCAACCAAAATTCGCCATAGATTTCGATCACTGAGCGTTATACAGTCAACAGACAGGATCAATTATTAGTGATCAGAACCATTATCAAGTCGACAGAAATGATAATCATAAACTAGGTAACAATAGAAACAAATCGTGACTGAGTTTAATATAGAATAATAGTGAATCCAATCTCGTTTTACAAATCAACTTGTAACTGAATATTCATTGCTATTACAAATCCAACCGATAATAGGGTCGATCTACCAGCAAACCAATACGAATTAACCAGCTGGGTTTCACATAACTGTTACGAATTGAATCCATTCACGATTTGGGTGAATTTGTACAGAATCATTTTAAAAACAATCCAAACTGTATTCGAGTTGTTCGAAATCCATATGGACATAAAACCATAATGGTTAACCATATCACAATTTTTTACCAATCATAGCATGTACATTATAATGAAATCAAAACGAAATGCGATTGTGTTCAGAATCAAAATATGAAGAACAGCTTGTGTCTGTCAAATGAATTCAATCGACAGCAGAGCATTCATTTTGGCTAAATCAAACAACTCAAATCCATACCAAATCAATCGAATCGATTAAAATCTAATCGAAACTAAACTAGGAAACGGAATTCCATTCAGTCAAAGCAAGGCTAAGTATACAATGTAACGAAACCAATCAATGTTGAACAGAGCTATTGAAACCAAATTTGAATTGTTATATAAACTCATACTATTTACAAAAAAATGATTGATATTACACATACCTGTGTGACGAGGCTATCCAATTACGCCAGCTTAGAATTCACCACTGCCATGGCCGATTCTACATTTTTAAACAAAATGGAGCCTGTCGTTCTCTGTCTCTTATCAGTGGTCTATAGCTCAGTCTTTTGACGGGTAAGCAGTGTAACCTGGTCCTCCAAATATTTAATCTTTGACTGTAGCATCAGCACATCAAGATAATACCTCTCTAACCATAAGCCGCATTGATCATAGGGTGGTATTGCAGGTTCAGGAGAGGGTTTAGATGAATGACCGGGGGCTTTACATGGCAGCTTAATGCCAGGGTAATCTGGGTCATTTTGCAAGCAAGGTGGTAGGTTTGACACGAAGTCGTATGAGGGTTTGGCACACAACCCTTCAGAGTAGGGACATTCACTTGCCAAAAAATGTTCAACCTCTGAATCAGAGTCCTCACTCAACACAATGGGGTCAGGATTGACAGGGGGTTTTGGTTTATTCCTCGCCATTCGAGAGATTAGCTGCGCATTCTTTTTGCCTTTAGCGTTTGCAGTAGGTTTGGCTTTGGGTTTCTTTCCCACAGGCTTAACAGATTCGACATCCTTGGTCACAGAGTGGGGTAGGTCGATAGGTGAATCGGGTAAGGGCTTAGGTAAAAGGATACTGTAGGGTACCGGGGGTACAGACTTATCCTCGGTCACCACAGGTTTGTCAACCTGTGGTGGATTCGAATCCACGAAATTATTGTGAGCAAGAAAATCATTCCAACAGTCCCGTGTAACCCCAAATGACAAATAACAATCATTTTAACCAGCCCATAGTGAAAGAGGCTGCTATCATCCTGGTTCCTTTTATATTTTTTAGACATTTTGAACAGGCTTCTATGCAAGTAATACAACATGTTAAGCTCAAAACCCATAAAAACCATAATCAGACGAAGGTGGTGTAAGAAAACAAACCCATACCAACCCTCGCAGGTGATGAACTGCTTGATAATCATCAATAAGTCATGCCATCGTTGTTTCAACATGGTCACGGGCAAGCCTTTGTCACAGGAGCTAACCTTACGCGACTGAAAGAGTAAAGTCCAATGGACTTCTTCTACCTTGCAGTTCTTGGACCATCTTTGTCCAGTGACAGGCAAACCTGTAGCGAGGCTTACAAACTGCTCGTCAATTTGCAATTGAACATCGCCGACCTTGGCTCGACGTCCATCAAAGGTCAATGTGAATTTCCTAGCAACGCATAGGTTAAAACCATCAAATTTCTGTATGAACGGGAGCCACCCATTTTCCTCAAGGTCACTGCAGGCACTGTCGAACATCAACAGAGCCTGGCTACCATTCAGTTCATCCCTCACAACTGGAGCCATGGTGCAGGCACATGGTAAGGGTTTGGTTCGAAATCACCAACATACAGCAGCAGAGTCATTCGGTCTAACCACTATGAACGATCAAAGGGGAAGCACATTAATGTGCTCATGCGGGGGTGGTGGAATCACTTACCGCCATGCATAATAGTAAATGGCAAGGTACAACCGCCAATTAATCCACTATTGAAACAATCATAACATAGTTCAAATCATACTATTCAGCCAACCCAAAAATCAAACAATGAATAATATGCCAACGCGCCACTTACCATATTTCAAACCATGAATATTCAATGTGAAATCAAACCCAAACGTTTAACCAATGCGCCATTGCATACATGTTTAATCAAAGGTTTTAAAACATTATGACAATCGATTTCATAAAATCGACAAGCCAAGAGCTATAACAATAAGGATCACATCATATAAAACAAAAACAAAAATAAACCATGACCCCTATGTAATTCAATGACTAGGGAAGTTTTGAAAAACATAAATTTTCATGCTCAATGCCTTGCCAATTAAATAAGAATCAAGTTGCGCAATCAAAGTAAGAATAGGCAAATAGGCACAGTTCTAAAATCTTTTAGCCACTGATGATAATCCAAAGGTAAGTGCCATTCAAAATCAATAAAAGATCATGACAGTTCAAAGAACGATGAAGGAGTTTTCACGCTTACAACCGTGACAACTAAAATGGAGACCAATTTGCAAATGTCGCAAAGAATGAAAATATCGCCTATTTGAAGAAATGCGACGATAATTTGAAGTTCAAAAGACATAGGTGTAGGCAGCTTATAGGGTAATGGAAAAATTGAATTGGATACCAACAAGCGGTTTTCTTTTCATTTATTTTTCTTCGAGCATGTCCCTGACAAGATATGAGTACAAGAAGTTTAGAATCGAAACAGTCAAGCCTTTGCAAGATCGGCCACCCCGAGCCCAAAAAAAACCAATGGGCGATGAGAAGAAAGATGATGGAGCAAAAGATCCTTTTAAAATGTTGCTCGAGGAAGCCCTTACGCAAAAAAGGAACGAAATGATGGACAACTTTGCAGAGATCCTTCGGCGGCTGCCCACAAGAGATTCATCTTCATCATATGGCCATGCAACCCCCTTCAAGGTACAAGTAAATTTTGATATTCCATTATTTGAAGTACTGATAGATGCATATGTTGTAGATAAATGGATGAATCCGCTCGAAGGGTATTTTTTGGTCCACAATTTTTCCAACAAGGAAAATATTACTTTTGCAATCCTCAAGGTCGCCCCCCATGTTAAGGACTGGTGGGATACTTAATCTTAACAAAGGGTCATAGAGGAATCTACAACATTTGTGGTTGCCCCCACATGGGATTCCTTCAAGGATGCCATTAAAGAGAAGTACTACCCTGTTGGAAGCTACGAGGACCAGTACATAAGATAAACCATGTTGCGTCAGGAAAGGGACCGAGCAGTACTAGGTTTCACCAATATTTTCCATACACTATGCACCAAATTGGGTATCAAATACTCTAAACAACATCTGGTGCTCAAATATCACGATTTTCTGCATAGATACATTCAAACATAAATGGATTTTATGTACATCGCATCATTAGGTGTGGCTTATAGATATGATGTCAAAATCGAGCAGCAATTTAAACAGAAAGAGGTGAGAGTTTGGATCTGGAAACTAGTCACATCGAAAGTAGGAAAAAGGTGGACCAAACCGACAAAACAATGGACAGGGAAAAGATGGCCACTCTCAAGACAACCATTTGAAGTTGCAATCCAAGAAGGGTAGTGAGAAATTGAAGAAGGACACGAGAAAATGGTGTGAATGCCATAAATTCCCTTTGCACAACACCGAATAATATCGATCCAAGCAGTCACTGGTGGTCAAGCTGAAATATTCAGAGTCAGAGGCAANGAACCCAATGCCACTATCGCTACCACCAAAGTCCAACCAAGCAAACTAGAAGAACAAGAGGAAGGGGAACACCTCTTTCACTCACAGATGTGGGTAAAGGGGACTCCACTCCATTTCATTGTCGATAGCGACAGTCAGAAGAACTTGATTTCAGCAGAGGTCATCAAGTTGTTGGATCTACCAATAACACTGCACCCGCAACCCTACACCATCTCCTGGCTTCACAAAGGATGATATTTAGCTCCATCAGCCATAGCCCATTTCAAGTGGGGCTTGGATTCCAACCCTTGGGTCCCACAAATGTTGTAATACCTCTTGCAACCACATAGGCATAATATTCCCATGTTCAGTCTCAGGCCGACAAAGCCATAAGATTCGTTGACAGGATTCAACACATCCCCCAACAAGTCCATGAGATTTTGTTGAAAGCCAATGCTAAGTATAAGAAACGCCATGATAAACACCAAGCACCGCACCGGTTTTAGGTGGGAGACAAGATCTGGTTACATTTTCAAAAAGAATGCCTTACAAGGCCCCATCAGAATCTCCGCCTACTTCTCTATGGGCCTTTCACTATCACCAAGGTTGTGGGTAGAAATGATTTTGAGCTCAACACTCCACCCTTCCTTGGCTTGCACACATAATTCAATGTGGACCTCCTTCGGTCATATTTTCCACCATTATTGAACACCTCAAAGATCACAAAATAGTTGAAACCAACAGAGCTCAACCCTGACTGCATGGAACAGGCATCCACTGATCATATAGTGGACACACAGGTCAAGGGCACTCGCCAACAGAGGATCCAGCTTTATCGGGTTGTCGAGGAAGGGAAACTCCTACACCAAGGCAAGTGGCTCACCCGAGGCCAAATTCAATAAACATTTCCTCACCTGATGGAGGATCTCAACGCAATGGAGACCATTGCTTCCTAAGGGGGGAGGACTGATCCAGGTGGATATCGGTGGCCACCCACCTATTCCAATTGGCTCATCTTGATAGTTTTTAGTTCAACATGTTATTCTCTAATTCTTTTTAATTGAAGTTTCTACACTTTCGAGGTTGTCTGAAGACCTACACATCTTTTAGGTGGAGACTAGTAGCTGCCCACCTAATCCAACTAGCTTATTTTGGAATTTTTCATGTCCACACATATTTTTGTACTTCCAAGGCTGTTTTGAGGCCATAAACAATGTTTTTTTATCTTTCCACAATCAAATTGTAGACAGAGTTAGAGTTTGATGCCATAATGTTTAGTTCTCGAGAAGACCTTTCAAATAGGCTATCACGCGTCGAAAACGGAGATTGTATGCAAAATTTATGACCCGAGAAGTTGAGGTACCAACTTATCCATCAAGGCCCACATACATTTTGGTGTCTCATCTTATAGGGTTAGGTTTTTGGATGTATAAGGTTTTGAAATTCACGAGTAATGTTAAAAGGGCCTTTGAAGCTTCATTGTAATCATTCTACTCAGACGAATGCGTGCATCAATCACATCTATTCTCAGAGATAGATACCACCATTCGAGCAAGTTGTTTTCAGTTATCCATTTTTACAGTTTTAGCCTATTTTATTCATTCAATAGAAGTTATTGTTAATTGGATATCTGTTGTTATTCTTTGTATCTTTTTGTTATGGTATTCAGTCTTTTATTCCTTTCATTTCGCTCATAAATCTGGATCAGTGGTATTAGAGCGGTATGATTTTTATTTATTTTTATTCATGCATGTCCCCGACAAGATCTGGGTATAAGAAGTTGGGATTCAAACCAATCAATCATTTGCAAGATCGACCATGTCGAGACTAACAAAAACCCATGGGGGATGATAAGAAAGATGTTGGAGTAGGAGATCCTTTTAAAATGTTGCTAGAGGAATCCCTTGTGCGACAAAGGAATGAAATGATGGACGATTTTGCATAGATCCTTCAGGGGCTGCCCACAAGAGATGCATCTTCATCAAGCGGCAATGCAACCCCCTTCAAGGTATAAGTAAATTTGGATATTCCATTATTTGAAGGACTGACAGATGCAAATACTATAAATAAATGGATGAATCTTCTTCAAGGGTATTTTTCGATCCACAATTTTTTCAATAGGGAAAAGATTACTTTTGCACTCCTCAAGGACGCCCCCCATGTTAAGGACTGGTGGGATACTTACTCTGAGAAAAGTGCCATAGAGGAATCTGAAATATTTATGGTCTCCCCCACATGGGATTCCTTCGGGGATTCCATTAAAGAGCAGTACTACCCTGTTGGAAGCTATGAGGACCAATACACAAGATGGACCACGGTGCGTCAGGAAAGGGACCAGACAATACCATATTTCACCAATAATTTCCATACCCTATGGGTGAAATTGGGTATCAAAGACTTTGAATGACATCTGGTGCTCAAATATCGTGGCTTTCTACATTGATATATTAAAAAAAAATAGATTTTTTGGACATCACATCATTAGGTGTGGCTTATAGATATGCTATCAAGTTCGAGCATAAATTTAAGTAGAAGAGGCGAGAGTTTGGATATGCAAACTCCTCAAAGCCAAAGCAGGGAAAAGGAGGCACCAACCCATAAAACAAGGGACAAGAAAAATATGGTCACTCTTAGGTCAACCAGTCCAAGCTGCAATCCAAGAAGGGTAATGAAAAATCAAAGAAGGACACGGGAAAATGGTGTGAATACCATAAAATCCCTTGACACAACAATGAATAATGTTGCTTCAAGAAGTCACTGGTGGCCGAGGTGAAAGATTCCAAATTAGAGGCAAATTCTGACTCTGAATCAAATCTAGAAAGTGGGAAGTGAATCATCGATGTCGAACCCAGTTCCACTATCGCTACCACCAAATTCCAACCAAGAAAACCTGAAGAACCAAAGGAATGGGAACGCCTCTTTCACTCACATATGTGGGTAAAGGGGACTCCACTGCATTTCATTGTCGATAGCGGCAGTCAGAAGAACATGATTTTAACAAAGTTTGTCAAGCGGCTGGACCTTCCAATAACACCACACCTGCATCTCTACACCATCGATTAGCTTCACCAAGGACAAGATATTCACGTCAGCCAACAGTGTCGTATTCCCTATAATAATAAGCCCTTCAAAGATGAGGTATTGTGTGATATTGCTCCCCTTGAAGTTTGTTTTTTTCTTTTAGGCCAACCATATTTGTGGAAGCGACATGTTGTGTATGAGTCTAGACCTCGCAGTTTTATTATTACTTTGTGTAGACAATTGTACATAATACCAGAGGTAGCATCGCCTACTACTATTTCTTTAATCTCTACTGAGTAATGCAGTAAGGTCGTTTCACAGACCAGGAAGTTCGTCTTCTTTCTAATCCATGCTTGCAGTAAGAAGAAGGTCATCGCCACATATGTGACCTCTACATAGAGCTTCTCTTTGCAGCAGAAGAAAGTGGACGAGATCGTGGAAGAGTACAGAGAAATATTCTCCTCACCCACCGGGGTACCGACGCACTGCCAAGTCAAGCATCCAATTGATCTAACCCCCTATGCATCGCTTCCTAATGCACCAGTCTATCACCGCTTGTTGATGGAAAATGATGAAATCAAGCACCAAATCCAAGAGTTGATTCAAAATGGGCACATCTGACCCAACTCCTCCCCTTGCGGAAGATGGATTGTGTTGGTGCAAAAGAAGGACGAGACCTGGCGTCTCTATATTGATTACAAAACATTAAAAAAAATCACAGTCAGGAACCGGTACCCAATTCCTCGGATTGATGACCTTCTTGACCAACTCAACGGGACAAAGTTCTTCAGCAAGATTGACCTAAAGTCTGTCTACCACCAGGTTCCCATCAAACTGTTAGAAAAACAGGACCGCGGAGCAATAAAATAAAACAAATGTGGAAACAAAACATAGAAGATACACAATACAATAGAGACACAGATTTACGTGGTTCACCCATTGTGGGCTACGTCCACCAGAGAAATAGCCAAGTCCTTCCTTTATTATTATCCAGCAAATGAAGGGATACAACCTACAGCAAAACCCGTTGTAACTTCCTCTTATTTCTCTCACAGTCTCCTATCTCACAATACAATATTCACCATCAACCAT
>JASDQU010313771.1:2053-12981 GCA_032191745.1 Picea mariana | reverse complement strand
AGAAGAGTTAGATCTTCCATCACCATGTCATTATCATGTCATCATCCCGATAACCAAAAATGTGGATAACACCTTTAGGGATGGGAGTCCCAATAGTCTTTCATCATGTTGTGAATCAGCCACATACTTCTTCTCCTCATTTTGCTAGCTTTCCGTATGGACTCCCAGGTTATCTCTTCATGGTTCTATTTTTTACTTGCACCTCCACAATATCATGAACCCTTCATTTCATCCACCATCAGTTTTCCCATCTGCGAACCTATCTTCATTTCACCTACCTCATACAGAAACTCACTAATGGGGACCCCACCCTTCATCAGTTTTCCAAGGAAATTCTTCCCTCCCTGGGGCACTCATTTTACACTGGGGCACCCGTTTCTGTATTTGTACATTTTTTCCAAAACATTATTCGTTATTTATTTGTACAAACACCTGTATTTCCAGTCTTTACATTTTCTTTTGTCGTCACCGTTGGTGACTTGCTTCATTTTGGCCACGCGCAACCCATGTCACCCTTGGTTGGAGCATTTGTTATCATCTACCCTTGTCGGCATCGTCCATATCTTCAGAGTACTCCACAGGTCCTTTACCTCGACCCTCTGCATTTATCCACCTTGTCCCGCCTCTGGCACAACTTATCACCGGTCTTGTCGTCACCCTGACCCTTGACCTTGTTACTTGGTTGCGGCCACTTTTTATCTCACTCATCCTCCAACCAAGGGCAGTCTTGAGTCTTTCCACTTCTTGACTTCGTCAATGTACCTCTACCACTTCCTCACCTCAGTAGATTCCATGAAGCCCTTTTCTTCTGGGATTCGCGTTCCCCTTTTGTCGACATCAACACTTTTTTCCAGAAGGGCGACAGTATCTTGATTCTCATTTCCCACTTAATGAGAGATCTCGGATAGCACAGGGAGAAACACCATTGCTCCCTGCTGTCGTTGGCCCCCATAAACATTCAATTCCAACACTTTCTCATGTTATGGTGGGTCTTACTTTGCGACTATTGCAGTTATTTCTATCATTTTCCAAAGACCTCTGAACTGGGTAGGGCCATCAATGCCCGCATCATCGCCGATACTTATTACCACGATCATTGCCTATTGTTCAGAGTATGTTCCTTTGCAGAATTGTCTTCTGCCTTTATCATCACTGCCCCCGAGGGCACTGCAGTTTTTTACACCAACACTTCCATCATCTTTTTTTAGAGTTACATAACACGAGCATGGGGCATGCCCACCTCGTTTGTACACAGTTTTCTATTTTTTACACAACTCTCAGAAGATCGGGTCCTACCGGTTCCTTTTTTCTCCAACGGATCACTCTGAACGATCCCACTATTGCTCTCTCTTACAACAACATTCTAAGTAGAAGAAACATTGATGGATTTCGGCTATACGTATGCTCATAACCTCATCCATCAGAGGGCATCTGTTATCACTGAAATTTCATCCGCACATGGCGACAATAACTCAGCATCGTCAAACAGTAATGAATTCATTCATGGCACTGAATTAATTTCACAGCATTCCAAAAAGGTCAAAAACTATACAAAGTAGTAAAAATTGAAGAGCGCTTTACAATAGTTGGGTGCACGTGCACATGCGCGGAACAGGAACGTACCATGCGTGCATACGCGCACGATGCGCGACTGTTGGTGCAAAAACCCGCGCACCTGCTAAACGACGCATTTATTGAATTGGTCGGCCTCCCAACCACTTATGGATCAGCTCCCAAGCCGATTTGACCCTCAAATCTGAGTTGAATCCGCATGGTAGGCTGGTCAAAGACCTAATGAAGCCCTAAAGAGCCTCTTTTCACACTACAAAGGAATTACATAATCACCCAATGCAATGCTATAAAAATCCATGAAGAAACCTCATTTTCTCAAGGAATTTCATGTAATGTTATGCTGCCTAGATTGTTTTAAGGACTCACTCCTTGGAAATAACACATTGGCACCATTTCATTGAGCCATCCACCTCTCCATTGAGTGGATGTGCTAGGAGTTCTTTCACCACCACTTTCATTTTCTTGTTGTAAGGAGAGCAAGCTTGTGAGGGTCAAAGATCCTTCCTTTGAAGGAAGAAGGGACTCATAGTCCCCTTTCTTCATTGTGCTTTGATTTCATCAATAGATCAGCCCAAAAAAATTGGTGATATTGGTCTTTTTGTGTTTGCTATTTCTTTTTCCATATGCTTATGATTTTAGTTTGTATTAGTTTAATTATTGCTTATAGTTTTGTTGTTATTTCTCTAACTCTTTCCTCTACAGCTGTCATCCTCAGCAAGACCCAATTGGGCATGTAAGCACCTCTTATTTTCTCACCAAGGTGACGAAGAGGGTGCAAACAACAGTCTTGACCGAGGTTCAATATGCCTAGAGTGTAGGATATAGCATGATGTTCCAGTCGGACTTTCTCTGACTGACAATTTTTTGAAAAATGGTCTTGAGAGACTTGTTGACGGCCTCTACTTGCCCATTTTCCTTGGGATAATAAGGAGAAGAGTGACCATGTTTAAACGTTAGTTTAGCGGCTAGTTCTTCCATCATCTCATTCTAAAATTGACTTCCATGGTCAATGAAAATCTCACTCGGGATTCCGAAATGAACGATAATATGATTGAATATGAAGAAGGATGCATTATTCTCATTGGATTTAACTGTAGGCATGGCCTCAACCCACTTAGTAAAGTACTCTACAACCACGATAATGTGTTGATGCCCCCCAACCAAGGTTGGGTTGCAATCGAAAAATTCCACCCCCCACTTAGTGAACGGACCGATGGTAATGAATGGGTGAAGAGGGGATGGATGCGAGTGAATTTTATGAGTGAACACCTTGGAGGTGTGGTACTTCTTAATTTCTTCAATACAATCCTTAAAGATAGTAGGCCAGAAATAACCGGCTCACAAAATTGTTTGGGTTGTTGCAAGCCCAGAGAGATGACCACCACAATCCCCATTGTGGCAATCATTTAGGACAGACTCAGCCTCTTCGTGAATTAAGAAATGATGCAAAATATCATCTATTACTCGGTGATACAAAGTGTCACCGACGATAGTATATTTCTTAGCTTGGTATCATATACGTCATCGATCATCTCGTGAGAGATGATGAGGAAACTTCAATGTCTGAAGATATAGAACAATGTCTCCATACCAGGGGTCATACGATGAGACGAGAAATATGTGTTCATCTAGAAATGAATCAACATGGATAACGTCCTCATCTAATCATGGGAAATCTAATATCAAATTTTCAAAGACTAGGGATTTCTTGGTTTTTGCAGAATCGAAATCGAGATCAAACTCTTGTAAAATGAAAATCCATTTATTATATTTTCCTCCTATGATACGTTGGGTAAGGACGTATTGAAATGGATTGACATCAAAAACCACCGTAGTCTTGCAAAGTAATATATAATGACGCAAATTATGGACTGCATGAACGACAACCAAAGCTATATTTTCGACGTGAGTGTAATTGAGTTCAGGACCAAGTAAAGTTCCACTAAGATAGTAAATGACATTCTCATGAAGCTCATCATATGCCTGAACTAAAACCATACCAATCCTATCTTCAGACATTACAATATAAAGTAATTAATCTCTACTATAGTCGGGAGGCTTCAGCAGAGGCGTCGACGCCAAAGCTTTCTTCAAAGCATCGGAGGAATCCTGGGCTCATTCATCCCAGATAAAAGGGGTGTCGTCCTTAAAAAGACACATGAAACCTTTAGTGATAGTATCATAGTTCACTATAAACCTACGAAGAAAGATATCTTTCCCCTATAGACCCTGAAGTTGTCTAATCATGCACGGGGGAGGCAACTGAAGTATTGCCTCAACCTTGAGTGGATCTACCATGATCCCGGTCTCAGAAGCTAGAAAACCTAAAAGATGACCAAACTTAACGCAAAAGATGCATTCGTGAGGGTTTAACCGGATCCTATAATAACAACATATTTCAAAAAAAAGTTGAAGGTGAGTAATGTGATCCACTCTCTTATGAGAGTGAGAAGCAAGATCATCAAGGTAAGCTTCAACTATGTTCTTAAGATCATGAAACGCGAAAGTCATGGAACGTTGAAAGGTTTCTCCAACATTTTTAAGGTCGAAAGGCATCTTCCGGTATGAAAAAGTTCCCCAAGGACAAATAAATTTCATCTTGTGTTGATCCTCGGGTTTAATTTGAATTTGATTATATCCTGAAAATCCATCCATAAAAGAAAATACTTCACTTTCGGCACACTCGCCGTGAATCTGATCGATGAAAGGTGTGGGGAAGTTATCTTTTGGACAGGCTTTGTTCAAGTCATGAAAATACATACATACACTGATGGTTCCTTGCTTATTATCTACGGGAATGGGGTTGGATACCCATTCGGTTAAAGGAACCGGGTAGATGAAGCTAGTGTTAAGTAGCTTCTCCACCTCTGCCTTAATAGCAGGGGCCTTTTGAGGGTTGACAACTCTAAGATGTTACTGAACATGTTTAGCATCCAGATAAGTTTTAATTTCATGTTCGAAAATATGAGGGTCAATCCCTGGCATCTCTTCATAGGATCAAGAAATTACATCTCGAAATTCCTTGAAGAGCTTGGTGTAGATCAGGATTTCTTCTGGCGAACAATCTGCATCGATATTTACATTTTCAACCTTACCAGGGGTATGAGAGATGTTGATCTAGATGATAGGAGAAATACTCGCCATGTTTCCTTCGGCATAAATGTCATGCGTATCAAGTGGAACTATGATGTGACCAACTACCTCGCTCAAAGTAGATCGAAAGTCATCTTGTTCGATTCTTTCAAGATCTGGGAGAAAATAAGAATGGTGATGCATATCATCCCAAGTTTTGTCAGAACAAGTCATGGCTTCGATGATGGATTCATCTGAAGGTAAAGTCTCATTAGGAAATCATGTGAACAAGACAACGAGGTGGCCCACATGGGACTAGACACGAGATCCTCCTCATCTGTCATCAAGGGAACAGGATCGGGATCGATGAAAGAGTCAAGAACAACTTGATACGCAATCTCTGCTGTCGATAATGGCATGGCCATCCCAACATGCGAATGTCCTTCGCAAGACCAATTCAGGGAAGGTAGGGTCCACGGATCATCAAAATAAGACGTGCAGAAAGGAATGGACCTCCCAGTTGAGATGGGCCTACTGGACATGGAATAAACTTGATGGTTCAGTGTTGAGAATTCAAAAGTACCCATAAGGGAAGAATACATTCCAACACCGATATTCGTGTTTTCCAGCCGAGAATTATCGATCACAGGGATAGACTGTCCAAGAGATGCATTAGTACTAGAGTACGCAAAGGATAACTGATCGATTTTCACAATCTTCCCTTCATGGGGAAAACAAAGAGTGCGAAAAACAAAAGATATAAATATGATCATAGAATAAGTCCAATTCCGACCTAGTAACAGGTTATAATGAAGAGGTGCATCTACTACCTCTACTTCCACCTCTACCATCTTCCCACCTAACTAGACCAGAAAGGCAGAGAGAACATCGTGAGGGAAGAATGAATGATTGTCAAAATAAGTCAACATGTTCGATGACTTGGAAAGGGTCAGAGAACTGAGAGATTTCAAACAAACCAGAGACATCACACACGTAGCAACACCTTCATCAACAAACACATGTTTGATGGTATACTTTGAATACTCCACATGGATTTGGAAAGCCTCATGGTAAGGCAAGCGAGGCTTAACATCTGTGACATCAAACTTGATAATATTTGAGCCATTGGGTTCTAGAGCTCGTAGAGCATAGAGTAAGGCATTCCTCTATGAAGGACACATTTGGAGTACTTCCAAAGCTAGCATAGCACTAGGGGTTTGGCCCAGGTCCTCAACAATAGAGTAGTTTTGGGCTGATCTAGCATTTGCATTATGAGTAGAGCGCTTGAGTACTCCTTTCAGAATATGAGGATGTGGCTCTGGTTTCTCAATCTGTAAAGTCATCTCCAGGGGAGGAGGAGGAGATTCTAGACCAGGAATAGTTTGTTTAGAACTATAGTCTCAAGATCAAGTGGCTACATCAATTTTTTCATCAACCATATTGATACATAAATGGTCTCCATCTTGCGACTGTTGGTTTTGACCTCCACTAGCCACATTTTCGGCATTTAAGGAGCTCGAGGTTACGTGATGATTATGTGGGAATGGATTCGTTGGCACGGTGAGCGATTGAGCTAAAATCCTCACATCTTCTGGAAGTTTGGGCACAAATGTGTAAGGTGATCATCTGTGCAAAGCTTACATGGAAAATTCACCTTACGTTTTTATTTTTTGAACTCTCCAGCACTATTACGCATCTTACCATTATTGTCCTTGGATTTATTACCATGTTTCCCACCCTTACGATTATTACGTCCTTTTTTCTTATTCTCTCCTGGTGGCTAGCTACCATTCGGGTTGGTCGACGATTGCACTGAATGTACATTCATCGACTGAGTGGGATTGGAAGACATAGATGAGGTTGGTCCTCCTACAGACTAGCTTAAAGAAAACTCTTTTAACTGGTTCATCACCGAGTCTATGGAATTTACATTGGTTGAACCTACAATGCCATCAAAATGAGGTCTGAGATTTTGTCTAGGGTCATAAGTAGACTGTGGTACATAAGGAAGGAGGTGGTATAGAATCCCAGACTGAGCATATATGAAATGTAACTACTGGGCTCTAAAGATAGCTTCTTCCTCGGTGGTAACCCTAGAAGTACCAACATTCTTTGAGATAGGAGCGTGTAAGGACTTAAGAAACCATTCTAAAAGAAATTTTGGGGGTATAGGGGTCTTCATCAACCTCTTCCATCTATGTCACTCCTAGATATGGTATGAGTGGCAGTATCCTAGTGTAAAGTAGAAAACAAATCTAAACCAACATCATAACGAATGGTCAATTGGAAGTGGTTAAGAAATACCATCACCAACTGACTAAAAGTCCCATATACCCCTCTTGGTATCTCAAAATACCATTTTTCATCAACTCCAATAAGGGTGCGTTGAAACAATCTCAAATGAATAGAATCTTCATTAAGGGAGCTTGATGAGAACCAAAGGTGAAAAGTATTGACGTGATCACTGGGGTCCTCTCCATTCTTACCTTCAAACTTTGGGATGTCTGAAGGAAGTTTGGTGGGGACTGGGGGCCATGTAGGATCGTGAATCACATGGTGATTCATTAACTTAGACAAATCTGTCATATTAAGCGTGGCCAAAAAAGGGAGATGGGGATGTGACATCTGGCCCCAACCTCCCGGGAACGATTGAGCTTGTGGATTCAGAGGCCATCTAGGGTTCTGGTAAACACCATGGCCCTGTCCAACATTATAAGGCCCTCCTCCGGGTTGATTCATATAAGCTCGGTTGGGCATCATTCCAGCTAGAATGTTCTATTGAGGGTTATAGAAATTTCCCCTAGTCGAATTAGATCCAGGTTGGGGGTTGCCCAATGTGTGAAACTAACCTCCCCCTGGTTGGAAACTAGAGGATAGAGGCGGATTCAACATTCCAAGTGTATTGGTCAGAATTTTCACCGAGGAGGTAGGGTTGTAGGATGGAACTTGAGTTGAAACTTGTCCGCCAGGTTGACTATGTTGGATCATGTTGTCATTGATGCCAATGGTTTGATTAATTGATGTCAAGTGATTGAGAAATTTATTGATGTCAAGTGATTGATTGATTGATAGGCTTGATTGATGATTGATGAACAATGTATATGTATTATCCTTGATGATAATGATAGATGTCAAGTGGAAACCATCAATGAAGATGGATCATGATGCATAGATGAAGATGGATCATGAGTTTTCATTGATACATGATTCATAGTTGGATGGATTTAATGGTATTATCATTGTTGATAAGGTGCACAAATGGATGAACTCCAAAGTGGTCCCCTTATGGTGAAATCCCTCACGGGAAGATGCTTTATGGTTGAGTTATCCTAGAAGCATGATTGGAGGATCCATGCTTGTATGTGGAATAATGAGATGAAGATCAATGAAGTTGTTGATGAAACTATCCAAAATGGATAGTTTTTGTCATGCCATTTCTAGTGGCATGTGGAATGTCACATAATGCCTCACGGTTTGAGAGTTATGGCCTTACGAAGTTGGAGGACCCCCATATGAAGGCTTGAAGCCCCAAATAGTCAAAGAAGTCAAAGTGCTTGAAAATAAGAAATCATTATTTAAATGATAAAGTAAAGTGACAAAGTGAATGTGGATTATTTAAATAATAAAGAGAAGTGAGAAAATCAAGAAAGATTATTTAAATGATAAAGTAAGGTGACAAAATCAAGAAGGAATATTTAAATGATTAATATTGGAGAACTTTCTATTTATGGAAAGTGGTTAACACTAAAATAAGGAAAAGGGGTTAAGTGACCTAGAAATGGGTTAAGTGACTTAGAAGATGAATAGTATAAATAAGAGGCTAGGGTCTCTTGTGAAAAGTATATTTTGAGAGAATCCTTTTTGTGGATCAATGGAGAGCTTCTTGTGAGAATATATTTTGGAGCATTGATGGAGAGATTCTTGTGAGAGCATCTTTGGTGAAGATCTCTTGAGAATGATTGAAGATACATTTTGAGAGATAGAGGATGAGGAGGATCTCATGGATGCATCAAATTTTGAGCAATGCCATAGATCTTGACGGAAAGCATCTCGGAGCTTCAGAAACCCTAGTTTCTGAGGTATACGTGGGGTGTAATTGGCTAGGGCGTGTACACAAACGGGCTGTATGAGGACAGGGTGTGTACAGTGGATGGAATGATGAAGACTTGTGTTTGAGCTGGTGCCAATCTCTTGGATGATGAGGCAGGTTCCAGATCTTCATTCTATGGGCTCAAATATTTCACTGAGACACTGGTATGGTTACATTATTATCTTGATGGATAGTATTTCTTGTTGTGTTTTGAATTATTAGGGAATTCTTGGTATGACTATTATGATTTATGTTGGTTGATGGAGTGATTAATACTCTTGTGATTCAGCTTTGATATGATTTCTATGGTATACTAGTTTCTTATACATGATTGATTTAGCATTCATATTGATGGGTTGTGGAGAATGGGTAAGCTATTGGAGAGCTTGGATGTGTTGTGACTGGCTGGTGGCTAGTTTGGACAGTGGAAGACATAAGAAATACTTCTTGCAAGTTGCAGAGGATATAAGAATGTGAAGCAAAGAAAAACCCTAATAGCTCATAAGGTATATGCAGGTTGTTGTATACACTGGCCGCATACATACGCGAGTTATAGTGAGCCAGAGCGTGTACACACGCGGGCTGCACTACTTGCATGTTGTGTACTTGTGATAGATTGGTATCTGTTGAGGATTGTTGCCTCATATCAATTGGTGTTGAGGATGTAAGATGAGTCTTGAATATGAAGATGGTGCTCTTGTAGAGTTGTACTATATTCATTTGTTGCTGATAAACCCCAAGGATTGAAGTCCGTAATAAAAATAAAATTGTACATACATCGTGTGTTCATTGTGTGAAATGATTTGTTGATGATATATTGTTGATATATGTTTCTGATATATGTTTTCATCTAACTGATTATAAATGACATAAATGAATAATGAGTAAATGTTGAATGTTAACTAAGGAGTTTTGTGTAAGAGGGAAGTTTTGGTAAAAAGAGCCCCACACTCATTCACCCCCCCCCCTCTAAGTTTGGTAGGTGTGTCCAACAATTGGTATTAGAGCAGGCCTTCACTACAATCCTTAAAAACATTTAAGGATATCCATAGACACACAAATGGATAATGAAATACCAATCCTTGATGAAGAAACTATTCTACTTGGAGAATAGAAATGAGAGTGTATTTGAAGACAATGGGAGAAACTATTTAGAAGGCAACCATTGGTGGATCAGTTCCATTGAATAACAAGTAAAAGTTTATAGCTCAAAGGGAAGGAAAGAATAATGATGCATTGTCTCTCAATACCATTCTTAGTGGACTCTCAAGCCCTATCAAAGAAATCATGGGACAATGCACTTCCGCCAAGGATATATGGATAAAGCTAGAGGAGACATATCAAAACAAGAAGAAGAAAGAAGATGTTGAAGACCACTCCATCAATATTATCAAAGGTAAAGAATCTCCAAAAACCCTTGAATGCATTATTTCTAAACGTGATATTGAAAACATTTCAAGTGAAGACAAAGAATCAAGTGATGATAGCACAAAGGAAGATCTTGAAGACACTTCAAATGAAGGCAAATAATCATGTGTTGATGTTGGCAAAAAGGAGGATCATCAAGATATTTCAAATGAAAGTAAATAACCCTAAAAAACCCTTGATTGCGATGATGCTGATGGATTTTTATCTACAAGTGAAGAAGAAGATCTAGAAACAATTTGTGTAAGGTTTGATGGTAACAATCCCATGAAAAGAATAGAAGAAAATCTATTAAAACTTCAAAAAGAAGTTGAAGAGGGTTTATATAGATATAGAAGTATCATTACTATACACACTATAAATATCTTTTAGATAACTATACATATTTAAGTTAAAGGATATGATCAAAGAACAATAAGAGAGAAATAAGACTCAATTGGAAGAAAAGGAAGAAGAGATCACAAGACTAAAGAATAAAAAATAAGATATGAAGGTAGATGATGAGATTAGAAAAAATTTTGAAACTATTGTCCATCTCAAGACCCAAATTGAAGGAGCCAAAAGGGGAGAATAACTATTGAAGGATCAAATAAATGAAAAGGAAGAGTCATGTTGCAAGTTAGAAGCTGAAATTGTTGATCTTAGAAAGAAGGTAGGAAGTCAAAAAAATTCTTGAATAGCTCAAAAATCTTGTATGAGATCTTGGAAAGTCAAAGATCACCATATGATAAATCGGGTCTTGGATACAAAGAAGAAGCTATACACGCTG
>JASDQU010313770.1:1588-12153 GCA_032191745.1 Picea mariana | reverse complement strand
ACGGAAACAACATCAATTACCCTACATATCCATGTGATTATTACTCATGCATTAATCATCAACAGTCATAAAGAGATTGTGAAATTCAATTGCATTCTATACTACATAAGGAAACTCATAACTAAATTAAATCACGAACTACAAATTGAAATTGCAACCTAGATCTAAGAAAGAAATTACATGAAGTAAACTAAGCTAGACCTATTTCAAAAATTCGAATTGCAAAAAGAGAAATGCTTATAAACAGGAATTAAACATTATTCTAGCATATGACAAGTAAACTAATGAGCAAATTAATTAACAACTATTTAAGAAAAAAAACTAAATAGTAATTGAATAAGCAATCTAAAAATAAAAACTAGAACTAATACTATCCATCCATCGAAGCCTTGTCAAAGAAAACATGAATTAAAATTCTATTCTAAAACTCTGTTTTGAATTCTATCTTGAACTTGATTTTAAAAGCATAAAGAAAGTATAATTTACTATATAATCACACATGGGGTTAGTGTTCAAGTTTTCAAACTTGTTTCTATTAACTATAAAGTCAATGCATATTGACAAGATCCTTCATACTAACCTACAAAAAGGAAGCTAAAACAATTAAACTATAACAAGAAGTTATATAACAAAGAAATAAACTAACAATTCATGTACATGAAATCAGATAAAAAGATATCTATTCCTTGTAATTCATAAACAAACTCATAGAACAATTACCAAGACTACTGGTGGGCCCCCTAGCAAGTCATGGTCACTCCTCAAATGCACACCACAAACTCAACAAAGTGATTTCACCATTAAAAATTAAAAATGAAGGTTTACACAATCTGAAAAAATGAAAATGGAAAAATAGAGCTAAAATTGTCTTTGGCTCTAACACATAACTTATCTCTCTTGTATGACCACTGAGGTGGTATTTAAAATCTTTACAAACTGAGAGGTCAACCATTGGAGTGTCGAACCTCTTCTAAAAATTGTAAATTACATTAATGATGCCCTAATTGCCGAAATGGAGTGAGCCAATAATAGCCCAACATAACAAACCAAATCGATTTGTCAAGAGTTCAGTAGCTAGAGGACATGAGCATGAGAAAAACCCATGTCTCTGATTCACCCATCACCGACTTCCAATACCATAATCGCCAAATCGCCCATCATTTTTGTGTAGGACAAAGTGTGAGATGGAGTGTCGTATGGAGTACCAGAATGAGTGCCGGAAGCAAAAACATGCTGCAATTTTTCCCTGTGACACCAAAAAATGTGAATTAGATTCCTGGAAACATAAAATCATAGTGAATTATACTCAATATCATCATAAAACATTAATTATGCATACCTGGTGTGGATCATAGCATTTCGACACAAAATCCTTTCAAAAACTTCTCCAAAACATGAAAACACATATATACATTCGGCAAAAGTATCTAATTAATGTCATAAAATCGACCATATCTCGGACCCAACATTACCCCCACACTTATGATTTTGCAGGTCCCACTGCAAACAAAAATAAGTTATCCCTCATGAATAAGCTTGCTGAGGAGGATCAGCTTTAGAAGCTTCTCCTTCTTGCTATGAAGACTTTACCTTATGCTGCTTGTGTTGCTTCAATTGTGCTTTGAGGCTGCGGTTGAATTTGGTTATCTCATCAACCAACCTTTGAAGGGAGTTTACCTTTTCTTGGAGGATTGCATTATCATGATGAAGGTGTGTGTCTATTTTCCTCCTTTCTTCCAACTGTTGGAGCAGCTGAGAATTCTCTTTTTGTAGCTTCTCAATGGCTGGGGCAGAATCATTTATTTCGGAGGAAGGCTTAGATCCTTTGAAATATGTGGACAATCTATCATTCTTAGGATCTAGGGTAGGCATGGGTGAAGTAGTAGTAATAGGGGGTCGGTAAGGAGACGCAGGTTCTGGTTTTGTCTTTCTTTGTGGCTCTAATCCACCCACAAAAACTTCCCTAAGTCTCTTGTGAGGGCTCTCAATATCAGAGGACAATTGGATAGGGTCTGAAGTAGGAAAGGGTTTTGCATAAGGTTTTTCTCTTGTGCTCCGGGTACTCTTTCGAAAGGGTCCTTTACCAAATCGATTGGCTCCTCTCCTATTTGTGGGAACTATAGGAAAGTCTTGTTGAATCACTTCTTTGATATTTGTAGGTGTGGGATCAAGAGAGATTGAAGGCATTGGGGGGTTAACAATAGGATTCCTTTGATCTTTACTCTTGGTGTTTTTACCCGATGAGGATGCAGGGGTTTCAATAAACTTCTTGTATTGTTCTGGTAAGGAAATGGTTTCTGCAAGGGGATTTAGAGTCCTTGTAGAGCGGGGCTTGGATGGATAGATCGTCCTTAGATATGATGTCTTTTTTTTGGTCTTAATTTTCAAATGAGGGTTTGCAAATTGATAGATGAATGCATCCCAAGTTTGCTCCTGTTTGCCCCCCGAGGGAGCACCTCAATTGGAAAGTGCCATGAAAATGAAGTTCCAAAGAGGTCTCAAGTTCAAATCCCCCCGAATAATCTAGTGTGTAACAAATGGGGCCACTATCCACACCTGGAGGTTATAGTGGTAGTAGTTGGATAACACGACCATGTGTAACGTGAGTACGTGCCCAACTAGTTGCTGATTCCGCCAACCATAAAAAAAAAAAAGTTTGCCCCTGTTTCTCTAATTTGGATAGAACAAGGAGTTTGATTAAGCCATGGTGAAAGAGGATGTTTTGGGGGTTATTTACGTTCTTCCTCATTTGAGTGGACATCTTCTCCAAGCTCTTTAGAAAGTAGAAGGGAAAATTCAAAGGTTTGTTGAACTGAAAATGAGCTAGCAATCTGAAATGACAGGCTTTGAAAGTGGAATATCTACCTTTTCATGTGATCAACCTAGTAATGATGATGAGAGGGTTGATCAATTCCTCCTTTATCCATTCCTTAGAATATCCTTTTTCTCTTGAAATGTTCTAGAATTTGGGCTTAAAAACCCTATTATAACTTAAGCGCAATCAATGGTGGTTTTTGAACCATCTATCTCCCATTCTTGGAAGCTTCATGGTTGCAACAATGGAATCTTATGAGACCCCAAAGTTAAGGGACCCCATGCGCATTGTATTCCCATAAAAACCAAGGGAAAATTGCATGGAGATGCCATCATCGTGGCCCTGCAAGTGGGATAAAAATGACCCCCAGCATGTGCGCAAAAACACCTCTCTGCACTGTGCAAAATCAGGAATGGCAAAAAGATCTGCATAGAAAGAGGGTTCATAACTCTTGGGCATTGTGATGAGGTGAAGAAATAGATAGAGGCTAAATTCACCAAGAGAGGGTGCAATAGGGACAAGAGATGGCATGAATTGAGCATGGGCCGAGCGTAATTCAAACAGGGGAATGAATGATAGAGGTTGAGCGCAATTTTCTAACACCGAGGCAAGGAAAATAGCAAGGGTGAATTGGGATAATAAGTAACCCTAGCCCGTTTTTGAATGCGGCTACGGTGGAGTTGGTTGCACATATGTGCGCACGAGCTACCATGTGTGGGCAATTTCGAATTCAAAGGAACATTTTTGGGGGAAAATGATGCGTAGTTAGATCAATGTCCAAGTCTTTTGACTTTGGACATTTGATAATGATCATATATAAAGCATCCTCAATCTTAATTTCCTGCAACCAATTTAATTAAATGTCATTGAATCCTTGTTACCTAGAATTGTCGACAGTTACTGGTGTGTGAATTCATATGGCACTTCGTTCGACACCTCATACGACACTTCATACGAAACCTCATAATGAACTTCAAACGACACCTCTGTGTTAAATACATTTTTACCACCTGTAATGCATAGCCTAGAATATTGAAATGTTTTTGACAGTCACAGTGGTCAAGAGCAGAGGAAGAATGCTCCATTGTTGTTGATTTTGCCACCATGCTCACTCAATCCATTTGCATAGGACATGTAATGTCAAAAACCTACAATGAACATATTATAGCAAGCATAAGACATGTAATGTCAAACCTACAATGTATAGCTTGTAACAAAAAATAAACCGATAGAGTGGTTTGTTAAGTATATGTTCAACAATTTATAGCACACAAGAGTTTAGCACTTCAAAAATAAGATGATTGTTGATGTAATAACCTATATCATGAAAATAATACAAAAAATCTTACAAAGATTTATTTCTCTAGGCAATGATCATTTGTCAACTCATGAACCCCTCCCCCACACCTAAGTATTGTGAAACCTCACAATCAAAAGTATAGGAAACCAATCATTTCTCCCAATAGCCGAAGATTTACAATATGTCAAGTGTAAAGATAAATTTCATAGATTGATCGGACGAGACGGTTATAAGATGGCACCACCTATAGGATAAGAGATCCTTTATAGAGATAAGAAGAGGTAGGCTAGAGAGTTTCAAGATAGTCTTAGAGTTAGTTCCCAATGGAAATTTTATGGAGTTCATTAACCTTATCTTAACCATACATACTTCATGTCAGCTTTGTCTGCAAGTAATTCCATACATTAGGACAAGCTTAAATTTATTATTTATTTTTGTCAGATTACCATCCTCGCTAGGTAGAATTCCCTGCTGCCAACAATCTTGTTCAGTACTCCGGAGGGTTTACCTAGTCATACTACAGGCCGATACCCGCTTCCAACAGACCTGTTCAGTATCCTGATGGGTTAGCCTATTACACCCTCAGATATTGGCCCTCCATATTTTAATATTTTAGTATAAGATTGTTGTATGCAAGAAGATGGGGGGACAGCTCTGAAAACAACATTTTCTTTCCTTTTCAATTGGGATAAAATTTAGGTTAGAGGATGACTTTCCATTATATTACTTAGTGATTGTCCCGATGTAAAGGGTACTTAAGAGGATGTGTCCTATCTAAATATATGATATAATCAATCTATTTAGTGTGTAGTGGATGGTACCATTGAGAAAGAACAAAAAGGTATCTCTAGGCTCAACTCACTTTCTTCTTTTGTAGTTATTGTGATGTTTCCATGACTAACTGCTAATTAGACCTCCTTGTTACTCTTTAACAAAGACACTTTACTCACTTACTTAGGTTTCTTGGAAAAAAAAACTGTACGAGAGACCTCTAAGCTTGATGGTTATGGTATAACTTCCTTAGATAGTGGTGAAGAGTTTCAAGAGAAACTGCTTTGGAATGCCTTAAGAAAATGAAATTTTTTGCAAGAATATGCCTAATTGCAATAACTCAATATTCATTTGATGCTTAGTAGACAACAAAATTCAAGTGTAACAATGTTTTGAAATATTTCCTTGAAACTGTCTACTCCTGGTGAAATAAATACTTACAGAAATATCTATAATTGCCGTATTAACAAAATTCAAAAACTATTTACATATGTACAGTAGAAAATTCATAAAAATTTTCAAGACCAAGGGGGGACCTCCCCATCTACTAGGGCCAATGCCTTGTCAGTTGACATGACCTATAAAAAATCCTCTTTGTAAATGGACTTATGATAAAATTTGAGTCGGTGTCCATTTACTACAAAGGAGACTAGTCCATCGTCAATTGTTTTGATTTTTATAGCTCCATTGTCATATACGATGTCTACCTCATAAGGGCCCAACCACCAGGTGGTGATTTTTCCTTCGAAGGTTTTGAATCGAGAGTCAAACAACAAAGCCCAATCACCAAGTTGGAAGTGTTTCTTCTTAATAAACTTGTCATACCACTTGCTCCTTTGGTTTTGGACCAATATTGTTCATTGGATGCCATCTTGCCTGATTTCATCCAACTCATTCAATTGTAGGGCTCATTTCTTCTGAGCCTCATCTAAGTTTAATCCCAATTCTGCGGAAATACAAAAGGTCCTTACTTGGAATTCTATTGGTAGAAGTACTTGTTTCCCATACACTAGCACATAAGGGGTATGCCGAGTGGTATTTCTCCAGGTGGTCTAGTATGTCCACAAAGCCTCTGGAAGCCTATCAGCCCAATATCGTTGATGTGATTGAACAATATGGGTCAAGATAGCTTCTAGAAATTTGTTTGTAGATTCTACCAGACCATTGTCTTATGGGTGGTATGAAGAAGATTTACAATGTTTAATCTCATATTTCTCTGTTAGCTTTCTCATCAGCTTGGAAGTGAATTGAGTGCCTTGGTCTGTAACAATTTCATGAGGGACACCGAAGAGGGTAAATATGTCTTCATAGATGAATTCGACAACAGACTTTTCTGTAGCCATGAATAGGGATTTTTCCTCTACCCACTTGGTGACATAGTCCGTACAAACCAAAGTATAGTTCTTTTTATGGGACATGGGTGAAATTGGTCCTACAAAGTCAATTGCCCATTTTTCAAAGGGTTCTATCATAACTTGGGCATGCAAGGGAATTTTGTCAGCTGAAATAGGTCTTCCTATCCCTTGGAAACTATCACAACTTTTCACATACTTGGTAGCATCTTTGAAAATGCTAGGCCAATAGTAACCTGAATGTAGCACCTTATATGCTGTGCATTTTTCATAAAAATGACCACCATATGGTTCGTCATGATAACTTTGTAGTATTTGTGGTACCTCATCCTCTCAGACACATCTACGAATAATCAAATCAGGGCATGTGTGAAAAATGTCATGACCAACCCAAGAGTAATTAGCACTTTGTGTAATAATTTTACGCTTTTCATGAAGTGACAAATGAGACAGTAACTTCCTAGTGGCTAGATAGTTTTCCATATCCACAAACCATGGGGTATTGACAGAAAGGGAAAAGAGGTGTTCATTTGGGAAACTATAATCTACAGGGATATCATCATCATCCTCATTTTTTATTCGGGAAAGAAAACCAGCTACCACATTATCCTTTCTAGGCGGTCAAGCACAGTGATATTAAATTATTGCAATAATAGGAGCAACCTAGTCACTTAACCATTAGTTATGGGTTTATTCATGAGAAATATAATGGTGGAATGATCTGTATGTAGAAATACTTTGTAACCTGTAATGTAATGACTGAACTTGTTGATAGCATGAACAACTGCCAAGAATTCCTTCTCGGTAACTATATAGTTTGAATCGACAGGGGACAAGCTCTTGCTCACAAAATAAATGGCATAGGACTGTTGGTCCTCTTTTTTCCCTAATACTCCTCCTATTGCGATGTCGGAGGCATCAACATATATGTGAAATGGGAGAGTCCAATTGGGCCCTCTAAGAACTGGTGCCACATACAACTTAGCTTTCAGGGTTTTAAAGGCATTTGACACTGCTCAGTCCAAACAAAATCAACATCTTTTATTAACAATCCAAACATAGGTGCAACAATCTTTGTAAATTTTTCAATAAACTGCCAGTAGTATCCATCATGTCCAAGAAGTATTCTCACCTCTTTATGAGTCTTGGGGGGTGTAATTCTGATGATAACCTCAATCTTTGTAGGATCAACTTTTATCCTTTCAGATGAAACATGATGTCCTAGAACCACTCCTTCAGTTAACAACATTTTATATTTTTCATGACTTAGATATAGGTTCATTTCTTGGCATCTGATAAGGACTTTTTCTAAGTTGTCTAAGGCTTCTTGGTAAGTGTTTCCATAAACTGTGAAGTCATCCATGTAGACCTCCACACAATCATGAATAAGATTGGAAAATATCCCTAGTACTGCTCGTTGAAATGTGGCAGGAGCATTACATAATCCAAATGATAAGACCCTATAGGCATAGGTGCCCCAAGGACAAGTAAAGGTAGTCTTGTCCTAGTCCTCGGGGGCTATAAGAATTTGATTGTACCCATCTAAAAAGGAAAAATACTTCTTTCTAGACAAGGTATCCAGAACTTGGTCAATGAAAGGAAGAGGAAAGTAGTCCTTCAGAGTGGCTTTGTTGAGTTCTCAGAAATCAACACCAATTGTCCATTTCCTGGTCACTTTCTTTGGAACCACTACAAGTGGGGATACCCACTTACTGTTGAAGATGGGATAAATAAATCCGACATTAAACAAATTTTGGATCTCCTCCTTGACGATATCTTTGAGTGTTGGGTTCATCCTTCTCTGGGGTTGCCTAACAGGTGTTACTTCCCTCTGGGTATATATGTGATGGATGCATGTGTCAGGGTGTATAACATTCATGTCAGTGTATTCCCAGTCAAATGCTCTTGATTTTTCTTTAAGAATACGTACTAACTATTTATGTTCGTCTGCATCTAGCCCAGAGTTTATATGTAAACATTTCCCTAGATTAATCTCATAGGGAATAGTATAAGACATGGCATACTCATCTATCTCGAAGATAAAAGATGTTGAAAACAAAATGGATGGGTCCAATTGTTCCTGAAATTCTTCCCCAAACATTTTCTCAAATTGGGAAAAGACTATGGAAAATCCACACATGTGATAGCAGAAATAAATTGGTTTAACACATTCTCTGTTGTGTGCTCCTGAAGTTCCCATGCATGGTCACTTGGAAATACAAGTTCTTCCCAATCCTTGTTCTTGTATGGACATTCAATCCACCATAGATTCTCCATGATAGGTTGAGCCGGGGGATATATGTTGAGCTTCTGGATAGAGAGTCCATTCGAGATGGTTATTTCTCCCTCTATATAGCCAATAAATGCATTGGTTTTGGATAGCCAAGGTCTTCCCAAAATGACGGGATGACCTTTGGTAGGGTCCTTTGAGTTAATGACAAGAAAACCTAATGGGTATTCCCATGAGGCTAAAGTAACCATGATATCATCTAAAATTCCTTCAGGTATAATCCTAGTCTTATCTTCTAATTCCAAGATCATTGGGGTAGGCCAAAGAAGAGGTTGTCACTGTAATTGTTCCAAGGTAGTAGCAGTCATAACATTGATGGTTGTCCCTAGGTCTATGAGAGTGTTTCCAATGGAGACCTCATTAATGGTTATGGTCACTACGGGGTTTCCTGGGTTCCCATATTTTTCTAGTTTTGGTTTCTCTAATATGTACTTAGAAAGTCCTCCTACCATATGTATTGTAGGAGGGTCCTTTTGCTTCCTACCTGGCTTCTTAATACACAATTATTTGACTACCTTAATGTAGATTGGAATGCGTTTAATGGATTGAAGAAGGGGAATCTTGACACAAATATTCTTCAATTCATTCAATATGTCAAATTCCATTTAGGTGGTAAATTTATCTATTACCAATCTTTCTGGATAAGGAGGGGCCTTCATAATATGTGAAGGTTCCTTTTGGGGAAGATTGGGTTCTTAGTTCTTAGGAATAATAACGTCTTCCCACCTAGTGTCATCCGTGGGTTGTTTGGTGGTTTCTTCTTCTTCTTCTTCTTCCTGGATGACTATTGAAGGTCTCTGCGTATCCAGAACTTTTCCTGATCTTAGTTGAATTTCCTGTAATGGAGCATGGGTAATAACATATGTCGGGAAGGCCTTCATCTCAACATTGTGAAGAGGTTGAGGGGGCTTATTATTGGGATTGGGCACTAGTTGTGCTGGTAATAATGTCGGTCTTGGGGAGCTTGCATTATGATATTGTAGCAGTTATTGTTGTGGAATAGGAGGTAAAGGTGGTGGAACAAAAATTGGCAGAAGCTGCAGAGTGTTTGGTGGAAACTGAGGATAAGGATGGTTGGACATAGGGATAGGTGGATCTTGAGGGTTTCCTTTTTTATGTACTCCTCTCCATCCTTGAAAACAAGGATGTTGGTATTTAGTAGACCAATTTTTCCAACCTGGTGAGTTCCACTGTTGTTATTGAAAATAGGGTGGAACTTGAGATTGTATATCTAGGTATGTGGGCTAGTTCCTAGGATGCCATGGCCTCCTATGCGCATAAGAAGAATCCCCAGGATCTCCACTCCTATCTATGGCTAATAAACCAGGCTATTATGGAAATTTTTCATTTGAGTGGTCTTCTGTACAAAAGCCACAAACTGAAATGTTATCTAATGGGCATTCCCTTGAGGAATGATTTCTCCTCCATCATGGACAATATATGCTAATTGTGGCATTTTCCTCCTCCTATTTATTTTTAATTTTGAGGGTGTCCAAATGGGAATCTATTGTGCTTAAGATGTCTATCTTGAAGTTCTATAAAAGGTTCCCTATCTCTCCTCTTGTGATACCACCTAGACTAACATGTTTTAAGCCTCTATTATAAGGGTCTCGAACATTCTTTCTTGTTTTGGCTCTACTCCTTGAGTAATTTTTACACATTTCACATATTTCAGCAAATGGTTTATGGGAGATGTCACCTGATGCCAACAGGTTAAGCATCTTTAGATATTATTCTAAAATTCCCTTAAGGAAAAGAGCCCTAACTGCATCCTTTGGGAGGTCATGGTATTTTGACTTATGGGATATATAACCAAATCTTTCCATATAATCTTTGAGGGTATCATCTTCTAACTGTTGGATTTTAAAGATGTCATTACGAGACTCCTTGGTCTTGCAATAGTCTTGGTACTTTTTAAGAAATATATCTTTCATGGCTTCCCAAGACTTAATACTGAATTCTCCCAACCCCATGAACCATCTTAGTGCAGAGTCTTTTAGGGTGGTAGGAAAGAGTTTTAGTTTCTGGGCATCTTGT
>JASDQU010313764.1:0-12680 GCA_032191745.1 Picea mariana | reverse complement strand
TGTCAATTAGGTCCCATGCTTCATTCCTATAATTTCTAAGTCGAGGGTGCTTAGCCTGATAAGCGCTTCTGATCTGCTGGACCACCAACTCTGCATCTTTGAACACTGCTATCTCCTGAATTCCCATTTCCTTGCAGCTCTTAATCCTAGAACAAGGGCTTCATACTCTGCCACATTGTTGGTGGTTTCAAATTCTAATTTGTATGACAGAGATACGGTTTCCTGGGCAGGCGACACAAAAAACACCCCAGCGCCAGCGCCTTCCCTGGAACAGGCTCCATCAAAAAACATTTTCCAAACGGGGGTGATGGAAGGAGGAATTTCATAAGGAGAAGTGGGTTGCTTTCTAAGTTCAAGAGGAGGCTCAGGAGCATGAGTGAGTTGCAGTAAACTGGAACCTAAATCAGTGTCCAAGGCGAAAATGGGATGATTGGTAGGATTGGCTTCATCACTGATTATATAGGCCAATTGGGCTTCCCTATATAGCCTCCTATGTTCTCATCTGAACACTGGGATAGTAGCATATGTGAGGTCCATCTGCAAGGTTCCCCCCAGTCTTTTTATCCAAGATCTTGACAAAAACATACCGAACTTAGGGGGGACATCAGCCACTACAATATCCATGACCACACTTTTCATGGGCAACTGAAACAAGGTCATGACCAGGTCTTTGATAACCCCGAGACATTGAACTTTCCTGGAGTCAAAGGAATAGAGGTCATGATAGGCTCGGGTGACTTCTAACCCTAATTCCTCCATGACAGTTTTGGGCATGAGTTTGTGAGAAGCCCCTGAATCCATCAAGCAGTTGTGTAGTACCTTGTCATGTATGTTTAAGGAAGTGTAGAAGGGATGGGATGAGTCATTCCTGTCTTCTACCATAGGACCTAGAATAACTGCAGGCTTTTCATCCTGCAAATTGATGGAGTCTGTGGGAAGGCTTGAGACCTCAGACTGTAAGAGCTCAGAGAATTGTTTTTTGAACCCTTCATGTTTAATCAATTCTGTCAGGGGCACATGGATTCTAATTTTTCAAATTTCATGCTCGAAATTAAAAGAAGATGAGAACTTTGGGATTTATCTTATTTCGGGAGCATGAATCTGGATAATGGGAGAGAGGGTTCAGGTCTTCTTACCTTTGTGACTATCTACTACTTCATCAACAAGATTTTCTGTTCTAATGGACCGTTCAGGAACCTTAGGTGCTACTGTCTTTTTCTTAGACCTCAGATCATATTTGCCTTGGTTGCCACTAGCCTTGTCTCCCTTGCTCAGTTCATTTAGCTGACTGTCCATGAGAGACTCCTCATATGATGATTGAGTGAGATGAGGGAAAGGAAGAGTGTCTCCGAAGCAATGGATTTCAGGATCAAGCTCGTCTGTTTCTCCTTCTTCCCCCTCAGCCACAAAATTGTTTTGAAAAGGGGCCTAAATCTTCTGGTCTTCTTTGTCTCTTCCCTTCTCTCTCTGCACATTCGTGGGAGTAAAATTGTTTGGCCTCCTGAAACCTCCCTTTTTTTCAGCGTTCAGAGGGCCCTTGTATGCTTTCCTCCGCTCGACTTTAATTCTCTCCATCTCTGCAGATAGAGACTTCACCATCTTGGTCAGTTCATCCACTTGAGGGTGGGGCACCAATGATCCGGAAGTTGAGGTTTTCGACCTTTCCTTTCTTCTATATGCGTCGGCATTGTTCCTCAGTATGTTAGTTTCTAACACATTGGATTCCACCTCTATGGCCACATCTTGCATTTGAGCTAAGGAGATGGCTCTTCTTTCTCTCAATACTAGACAGAAATCAGGGCCAAACACACTAGCATAAGAAATCTTGGCCGAGGCTTATGAAGGCTTTATTTTGACAGGAATTTTATTATACATCTCATTAAATCTTTTGGAGAATTCAGAGACAGATTCTCCTTCCATTTTCTTCAAAAACCCGAACTCTGTCATGTAATACATGAAATCCTTTCTATCGCCCCATTGCCTTAGGAAAACACCATCTAGGGCCTCGATCCCAACAATAGATCCGGGGGCCAATCCTCTGAACCATTTCCTCACCTCATCGTCCAGGCTCTGGACAAAGACACTCATCCAGACATCTTCATTTTCAATGTTGAGGTTGTCTGCATAACTGTAGAAAGCAGCTAGGTGCTCTTCCACAGTTACATCTCCTTCTCCGGTGAACTTGGGCATGTACTTCAAGTAATCTCCAGCAGGGAGAGGATTCACAGGATGGGGTAGAAGTAAAGAAACATATCTGGTAGCGACTATGGTGTCCATTCTATTCAGAGGAGGATTAGCACCAGCCATAGGACTATTAGGTGGAGGAGAACTCAGAGGAGAAGGAGTTCACGAAGGGGCTACTGGGAATGAGTCCCGAAGTGGGGTGGGAAACAAGAGGGGATTTAAGGAGAAGGCTAACGAGCTCAAGTCAGCAGGTGTTCCTCTTCATGTAGGAGTGGGTAAATCTTCTGTAGTCTCGGGTCTACGCCAGGGTGCAGCTTCAGAGGAGAGGGGAGTGACAAGGATTTATCCCTCCAATCCCAGACCAGGAGGGGAAAACTTAGCAGGAACACTCCCAAAATTTAGGAAACGGGAAAACTCTGAAGGAGGTCTATTAAGAAACTGAAGAGGAGAGAATGGAGTTCTCAAAGAAGGAGATGGCGGATTACTTGTTTTGGCGGTGGAAGCTTCTTCTTCAGGGGCCTTTCCTTTTCAGAGGACCACCTCCGGGTCAGTTTCAGGTGTAGCTAGAGGCAGCTGTGGATGATCCCACGTTTGTCTACCTCTGTAAGCCACAATTAATAGAGCAGGTCCTCCCCAACGGAGTCATCACAATGGAGTCACCAAGTGCATAGTAGCAATCTTCAAAGGCTCTGATGCCTGATGCACCTTCGGGATCAGAGGCTCAATGTCGTTCAATCCCGAGAAAAATTTTCAATTTCGTCCCCGGCAACAGCGCCAGAAATGTTGGCGACGGAAGTCACTCCTGGATTGCTTGCAGGAGCAGAGCCCGATGCCCATCAGTTTTATGTCATGATTTTTTATAAAGGGATGATCAAATGGAAGTAAACTCAGAACGATATCGTCTCAACTCTGAAACTAGGCCAGGCATGCATGGGCAAGTGAGATCTTAGATAAACTTCAAACAGTGAGTTGTAATAAGGGTGAGTAGGGGGAAGACTTGTATGAGAAGAGTGCAAGGGTCTGTTATAAACATCAAGTTCCTAACAGACTGGGGAAGAAAGCATCCAAACGTGATATCCTCTTACATTCAAACACAGAAAACCAGAGAATACAATGATGCAATGATAAATCCTTTATCATATCATAACTGTAACAATTCACACGAATCGATCATTCACAAAATCTCTCAGCATAAGATGAAAACTTAGATGGAAAAGGAAAACTGTTTGTCATAAAACAAGAAATCTCATATACAGATGCACAACTAGAGAACTAGAATGGTTGTTAAAACTTTACAGTTGGGAGCTTCGCTCTACCATCGATCCCTTGAAAAACATCAAAACTCAACATATATACTCCTAAACATTTGCCCAATAGAGGCTTACTGGACTTCCTGGATGAGGAGTCTTCTCAATCAAATCTGGTCTGCACTCTTCTGTCAGACGCCACCTTAATTTGGCATGGCTCGCGCCAGGGGGTAGCTGAACGTTTGAATGCTGAATTAGCGTGTGCAGGCTTCCCTGGTGAGTCAAGGAATTGGTGCAGTTTCCATGGAAAGAATCAGTACAGAAGACCGCCCTGGGTGGACCTTCAGCCGGGACATCCATACTTTGAAATAAATGAACGAGGTGAGGTTTCAACCACCCTCTCTCTTCTTCATTCATCTCCAACAGGTGCTGGGATTTAGCTCACGTCGAAACAACATCTGGAGAGTCACAATGCCTACATTCTGAGATTCAGCTCGACACTTCTGACCCCTTTTGTGTACAACCCTTTCTTCTTTCTAGAGTGACCAGAGGCCGTGACCCTGCACCTATCTTCCAGAGTGCTTTCGGCGTTTCAGGGTTCGCAGATGAGATAGAGCAGGTCCCCTCCCTTCGAAATCGCAATGGGCGAAATGCCGAGAAGGTCTAACGGTCGCCACGCGTTCCTTCAGGATGAATGGATAGGACTTTCCTCAGAGCTTTGGGACCCGAGTGGCCAAACGATAAACATAAGTGCCCCTCCTCCAAACCTGTTCCTTTATAGCCAGATGCCAAAACTACGGGCCTGGTCCTAGGCGCTATCGACATTTCGGGGTTCGGGGTTTCGAAAGGTGAAGTGACGAGGAGCGCCTACCCCCCAACTTCCCGAATGCCAACATGGCACGGATGCGTGCCACGTGTCCTTAAGATGAACAACCGAGGTAGCACTCTCCGCTTAACAGGGGGGCCGCGCTCATTCTCAGGCTTGCTTGATGTGACCTGGCGCTAGGACCGCGGGCCAGGTTTTGAAGGGTGCTTATCAGCATTTCGGGGTTCAGGGTTTCGAAAGGGGAAGTGACGAGGAGCACCTACCCCCCAACTTCTCGAATGCCGACATGGCACAGATGCATGTCGCGTGTCCTTAAGATGAACGATCGAGGTAGCACTCTCTGCTTAATAGGGGGCCACGCTCATTTTGAGGTTCGTTTGATGTGACCTGGTGCTAGGACCGTGGGCCAGGCTTTGAAGGGCGCTTATCGGCATTTCGGGGTTCGGGGTTTCGAAAGGTGAAGAGACGGGGAACTTAACCCCTCGAACTCCTGAATGCTGATATGCCGATGTGACTGGATCCTGCGCCACGCATCACTGGATCGGATGACCCAGACTCAGCCTTGAAATATAGAAGCTTTCTCTGGTGCTTTATGTCGGGTAACTTGGTAGCCCCAAGATCCCGATGACCGTTGATCTTCTTCGTGGATGGATCTCGGCTGCCAACAGAAAAACCTTGCCCGCTCGCTTGACTCGTAACCAGAAAGGAGATCCTTCTGCTGCTGCGCTTGGGTGTTTCCCATTCATTCTGCAGACCTGGGTGCTTTTGTGCCTAAGACAAAAATAATCGCTAACAACTACCTAATGGGGCCTTACTAATAACTAAAATTGTGGACTAAGCTCACATTACATTGAATGTCCAGCTACACCTATCCTACTATTATCTCTAATGGGCCCATAGGTCCCTATTACAACCCTAGGGATGATCCTAACAATTAACAAAGTATAAATAGTAACGGATAGTCTGCCTTCAAACCTATGCCTTTGAGATCATCTATAATAAGGGTAAAGAAAATATTTTTTCAAATGCGTTATCTCAACAAGATCAACGATCGACCTTTAAATCCATCTTAGTTAGTCAACCTATGTGGGTACAATAGCTACTTGTAGCCTACATAATGAATTCCACTACAATTCAACATCAATCAAACATTATTGAGGAAAAGAAGTGTCAACCTTGGACTATGAGGAATTGTGTCACTATCTTTAAGAATGACATCTAAAATCTAGAATGAATCTCAACTTATACAATAAGGTTTTTAGTATGAGCATGCACCTCCCTCTATGGTCATGTTCAATTTCACAAAACTCAGAATAATATGTCCTCTAAATTTGACTGGCTCATAATGTAATATGTTGAACTTGTGATATAATGTGGCACAAATTATTTTGAAAGTATTAGTCCTCTCGATTCTAACCACAAGGTATCACATAGTAAAAAATAATCAAAAACTTTATGTTTGTGAATTTATAAAAATTACCTAGATTCTTAGAATTTATCATATCCTCTTCTTATTAGTTCAACCAAAGTAAGGAGTATACTTTTCATTTCCAAGTCAAAGTGATTTAGTTTTGCATTAGTTAGTTTCAAGTTATAATTTTTTATAAAGTTTTTGAATGCTCTCAGAAAACTATTTGTTAAATTGATTGTTTTGAAATTAAAAATAAATTTTAGAATTTTAAAATTTCACACATTCCATATTGGTTAAAGGTGTTATCAATGTGCATAAATATGTGAGAGAGTACAATTTTATTTAAAAAAAAATTAAAAACATTTAATATGAAATTTGTTGGACACACCGACTACACTGAGAGGGGGGGTGAACAGTGTAGGGCTCTTTTCCCCAAAACTTCCCTCTTACACAAAACTCATTAGTTAGCAATCACCATTTACTCATTACTTATTGTTGTCATTTATAACTAGTTAAATGTGAACATATATCAGCAATATATATCAATAATATATCATCAACAAATCATCACCACAAGGAGCACAAAGAACACAAGATGTATGTACAATTTTCTTTTTATTATGAACTACAATCCTTGGGTTTATCAGCAACAACTGAAAAGACTACAACTCTACAGAAACACCATCTCTATAATACAAGACTCAGCTTACACCGTCAGCACCAATTGAGATGAGGCAACAATCCTCAACAGATATCAATCTGTCAAAAGGTACATGACCTGTTGGTAGTGCAACACGCATATGTATGTTCCCTACCAGTAATACAACTCATGTATGTACGCGACCAGTTTGTACTATAGCCTGCGTATCACTTCTGAGCAATTAGGGTTTTCTTTTCATCACATACTCATATCCTCTGCAACCTACAATCACATTCTCTTCTGTCTCTCACTGTCCAATCTGACCCATAACCAATCACAACACATCCATACTCTCCAACAACTTACTCATGCTCCTCAACCATACAATATGAATTCTACTCAATCATGTATAAGCAATCAATATACTATGGCAATCATATCAGCATGTGAATCATAAGAGTGATGCTCACTATATCAACCAACACAAACCACATCACAACAACCATACCAAGAATGCCGTAAGCATTCACTACACAACTAGCAAGAGTATCCATCAAGACAACAATGTAACCATACCAGAGTTTCTATGGAAGATCTGAGCCCATAGAATGCAAATCTGGAACCTGCTTCAGTCTTCAAGAGCCTGCCATCAGTTCAACCACAATTCTTCATGACTTCATCCACTGTACGCACCTTGTTCTCATTCATCCCACATATGTACGTGCCCTGGCTCACTACAACCTGTGTATACCTCATAAACTAGGGTTTCTGAACTTCCGAGACTTTTCCCGTCATGATCTCAGACTTGTCAAAACTTTGATGTGTCCATGAGATCCTCTAGATCATCTGTCTCTTAGAATAGATCTTCAATACATGCACAAGAGATGCACAAGATATATGTTTCACAGGAGACCCTTGCCTCTTATTTATACTCTCCAAGTATCTTCCTTAGAAGAATCTTCTAGGTTACTTAACCCATTTCTAGGTCACTTAACCCATTTCTAGGTCACTTCACCTATTTTCCTTCTTTTTAGGGTTAACCACTTTCCAGAAATAGAAAGTTCTTCATTTATTCATCATTTGAATATTCCTCCTTGATTTTGTCACATTACTTTATTATTTAAATAATCCTCTTTGACTTTGTCACTTTTCTTTACCATTTAAATAATAATTTCTTCTTTTCAAGCACTTTGACTTCTTTGACCTCTTGGGGCTTCAAGCCAAAATATGAGGGTCCTTCATCTTCGTAGGGCCATAACTCTCAAAATATGAGGAGTTATGTGACATTCCACATGCCACCGGAAATGGCATGACAAACACTATCCATCTATGATAGTTTCACCAACAACTTCACTGATCTTCATCTCATTATTCCACATATAAGAATGGGTTCTCCAACATACTTCTAGGATAAATCAACCATAAAGTGTCTTCCCGTGAGGGATTTCACCATAAGGGGACCACTTTGGAGTTCATCCATTTGTACACCTTGTCAACCATGATAAGACAATAATGATTCATCTTTACATCAATCCAACTATGCAGCATATATCAAAGAAACCACATCGATCCATATTCATCTATGCATCATATCGATGACAACTCATTGATCCATATTCATCTATCAATGACAACTTCATTGATCCATCTTCATCTATGCATCATGACAACTCATTGATCCATCTTCATCTATGCATTGTGTATCAATGACAATGATTCCACTTGACATCTATCAATTCTCATCAAGGACAATACATATTGCATTTGACATCAATCATCAATCGATCAATCCTTTGGTCATGGTTGTACAAATGGATGAACTCCAAAGTGGTCCCCTTATGGTGAAAGCCCTCACAGGAAGATGCTTTGCGGTTGAGTTATCCTAGAAGTATGGTTAGAGAAACCATGTTTAATTATGGAATAATGAGATGAAGATCAATGAATTTGTCAGTAAAACTATCCTAGATGGATAGTGCTTGTCAAGCCATTTCTGATGGTATGTGGAACGTCACATAACTCCTCATGGTTTGAGAGTTATGGCCTTACGAAGTTGAAGGACCCTCATATGTTGGCTTAAAGCCCCAAAAGGTCAAAGAAATCAAAGTGTTTGCAAAGAAGAAATTATTTAAATAATAAAGTGAAGTGACAAAGTCAAAGAGTATTATTTAAAGTGAAGTGACAAATTCAAGGAGGATTATTTAAATAATAAAGTGAAGTGACAAAGTAAAAAATGTTTATTTAAATAATAAAGTGAAGTGACAAAATCAAAGAGGATTATTTAAATAATAAAGTGAAGTGACAAAGTAAAAGAGGATTATTTAAAGTGAAGTGACAAAGATAAGGAAAATTATTTAAATAATAAAGTGAAGTGACAAAGTAAAAAATGATTATTTAAATAATAAAGTGAAGTGACAAAATCAAAGAGGATTATTTAAATAATAAAGTGAAGTGACAAAATCAAAGAGAATTATTTAAATAATAAAGTGAAGTGACAAAGTAAAGGAGGATTATTTAAATAATAAAGTAAATGGAGAACTTTCTAATTATGGAAAGTGGTTATAAGAAGGTTAACCCTAAAATGAGGAAAATGGGTTAAGTGGTTAAGTGGCTATTGGATACATGGACAAGTGGAAAATTGTGCAAAGTTGGGCATAGGTGACTATGTGGACAAAGTGGCCTAGAAGATGCTTCTAAGGAAGCTACTTGGAGAGTATAAATAAGAAGCAAGGGCCTCTTTTGAAAATTATCTCTTGAGCATAGCTTGAAGATCTATTCTGAGTAAGAGAGGGATTGCAAGTTCTCATGGATGCCAATGGAGACTTGAGTGTGAGATGATGTCAAGTTCTTGAAGTATGAAGCAAGTTCCAGATCTGCATTCTATGGGCTTAGATCTGCCATAGAAACTCTGGTATGGTTACATAGTTTTCTTGAAAGATACTCTTGCTTATTGTATGGTGAATGCTTAAGGCATTCTTGGTATGGTTTTTGTGATATGGTTATGTTGGTTGATTGATAGAGTGAGAAGCACTCTTATGGTTCAGTACTAATATGATTGCCATAGTATACTGGTTGCTTATACATGATTAAGTAGCATTCATATTGTATGGTTGAGAACCATGAGTAAGTTGTGGGAGAGCATAGATGTGTTGTGATCGGTTATGGTTCATATTGGACAATGAAAGAGATAAGTAGATGTGATTGAATGCTATAAAGGATCTGATTATTTTCATAGATATAAAACCCTAATTACTCAGAAGGCATACACAGGTTGTAGTATAGACTAGTCGCGTACATACGCGAGCTGTACTACTGGCATGATGCCTACATACACGTGATGCACTACTGACAAGTCGCATACCTATTGACAAATTGGTATATGTTGAGGATTGATTCCTCTTCTCAGTTGGTGTTGAGTTGTGTGATCGGTGTGTCCAACACAAAGGTGGAAAATCACCCAGACTTTAAGGATATTGTTACGGGTAAGTTGAAATCTCTCTATTCATCCCTCCTCTTTTCTCTATCGGCTTGGGAAAGGGACACACTTGGTTCTTCCACTCTTTTGGATGCTGGTGTTATTCATACTTCTCTTATTGAAACACATCCAGTTCGGGAGGGTTTAATTACTACATAATCTATTTTTTTTAAATCATGGGGGGCGGGGATATGATAATGCATTGGTTGAGATTCTAAATCCTAGGGGTGTTAGGGTTACTCCTGGACCCCCTGAAGGGGAAAACCCTTCTCATGTGGGAAATTTAACAAGGGAAGTTGAGGATTCTATAAGAGATAGGTTTACGACCAGCGAGATCAAGGGGGATTGTACTTTACTTACGAGATTTAGGGAACCAAAACTAGGAGAGAGTTCCATGGGAGATGTTATGGAGACCCTAATCCCAACTTACAGAGAGGAAATTACCCCTTTTCTGATACCTACCTATCAAGGAAGGAAAGTTATACAAATATTGGGACCTACAAGATTTTCTGGACAGTTGGAAAATCTCAGGGAGGGTTCAGAAAATGATTACACTTGGTCAAAGGGCTTGGGATATGAGATCTATCCCATAAAAACTAGGAGTGTGTGTAAAAGAGGTATTATACTACCTACAATTATAGATTCTATTCCTTCCAATTTTACTGATAATGGGGCGCTTAGAGGCATGAAATCCCTTGCTAGAGCTAAGCCATGATTTTTCTCTTCTTAAATATTAGAGTGGTGGGGGGGACCCTAAAATTGAGCTCCATGCGTAGACTCTTGTATAAGACAAAACCTAATATATTTTTTCTTCAAGAAACACCGGTGAACGAAAAAAAAGCTAGGTATTTTATGCATTTGTTTTGTCCAAGTTGGTTAACTTGTGTTGTTAGATCAATTGGAAAGTCTAGTGGACTTTTGGTGACTTAGGACCCAAATAAACTTGATTTATCACCTTACCTTAGCTATGGTGGTATTTTTCTGACAGGTAATTGTTTTGAGAATAACAAGCCGATTTCTATGCTAAATGTTTATGGTCATTGTAACGAAGGAAAGTCCTTTTGGGAAGAGGTGGCATTTAGAGGTATGTTGTCTCATAAAAACTTGATAGTTGCAAGGGATTTAAATCTTATGACTAGTGCAACTGAGGTATGGGGAGCTTCAGAACACTTGGATCCATTGGCTGGTTTCTTTAAAGATTTGTTTCAGGATAATCAACTGGTAGATATATTACTGGATGTATTGGTCTCCACCTGGCATAATGGAAGAGCAGGGATTGATAGTGTTTTTAAAAGGTTGGATCATTTTTATATATCAGAGGATATTTTAAGCAAAGCTGGTAGATACAGATCTTGGGTGGAATATCTATATTTCTTATACCATGCAGTTGTCCTTATACAATTTGAAAATCTACAGTTTCCTACGACCTACCCTTTTAAGTTAAATTTGACTTGGTTGGGAGAAGAAGAGTTTTCTACTATAGTGAAAGAAGTTTGGAATGATAAAGGTTTTAATATTGAATCAAGCATACAACAAATATTTGTGTGGAAACTAAAAGTGTTAAAACAACGTATTAAAACCTGGGAAAAAGTTCAAAAAAAGAATAAGCTCTTAAGACTAGAAAAACTAGAGGAGGAGCTTCATGACTCTTATCAGGGAAAATCGAGGGAGGTGTGGGGCCAATCAAATGATTTCCACATTAAGAGCTTGGATGAAGAGATAAATACATTGCTTCTTTACGAAGAAGAAATTTGGAGATAGAGGAGCAGAGCCATTTGGTTGAAAAGTGGTGATCAAAATACAAAGTTTTTTCATAGCTTTGCTAGTGATAGAAGGAATAGTAAACATATATGAGAAGTTATGGATGAGAACAGGCAGAGTCATTGTGGTCAAGAGGCACTCAAAAAATAGGCCACCAGACATTTTAGAGGTTTTTTTGAACTTGGGGAACAACCACTCTTAGCTGATCAAGTATACACAACCAGTCTTTTTCCTTGTTTTTTCATTGAGGAGGACTCTAATTTACTTGATAGACCTTGTACACAGAAGGAAATTTGGGAAGTACTCAAGCTCTTTGCTAAAGATAAAAGCTCGGGACCTGACGGTTGGACGATTGAGTTCTTCTCTCAATTTTTTTACCTCGTAGGGGATGAATTGTTGGAAGTGGTGGAGGATTCTAGGATGAGAGGAAAGGTGATTATTTCTCTAAACTCAACTTTTCTACCTTTGATTCCAAAAGTAAATAAACCCTTGAATTTTGGTCACTATATACCCATAACACCCTGTAAATTATGTTACAAACTGATAGTAAATGTAATTGCTAACAGACTTAAAACAATTCTATCATGGGCTCTTTCTAGTGAACAGCTGGGGTTTTTTAAAGGTAGGGATATATTGGATGTCATTGGCACGACACAATAATGTTTGCATAGTATAAAATTGAAAAAAATGAGGGATTTGATTTTAAAGTTGTATTTAAAGAAAGCATACGATTGTGTTAACTTGGATTTTTTAAAGATTGATTCTATTGCAAACAGGTTTCGGCCTTCCTACTACAAATTGGGTATTGAGTTGCGTAGTCAGTACCTCTTTTGTTGCCCTTATAAATGGAGAGACTTCCCCTTTTTTCCAGAGTGTCAAAGGACTAAGGAAAGGATGTTCGTTATCACCGTTGTTGTTTATTTTGGTAATGGAATGTCTTATCCTAATGCTAAATAAAGGATAGGTCGATGGAAGTATGGCGGGGGTGAAGGTTTCCAGGATTGTAAAGATTCTCCATGTTTTCTGTGTTGACGATATTCTCATTATGAACAAGGCCTCTTTATAGGAATGGAAGGATACAATCAATCTCTTAAATCTCTTTTGCAGTGCTATGGGTCTGAAAGTAAACATGACCAAGT
>JASDQU010313763.1:10744-21850 GCA_032191745.1 Picea mariana | reverse complement strand
ACAATGGGTGATGCCACCTCATAGAGAGATTTGCTCTAGATCCTAAAATCATGCATGATGACTAGGCTAGACAATCTTAACTAACTCATTAGTCATCACTTGAGGATATATTACTAATATCCTAAATGAATAATACAAATATAGGTGACAATTTAGACTTAGTGATTGGTAAAGGGAAGGCATAGGATAACAGGAACCAAGCAAGAAACTAGTGCTAGACTAGTGACAACATCAAGATTCCATAGCAAAAGGGATGATCATGAGAATGTTAGGTAGTCAATAAGCATGAGCACATGCGATCATTCTCCAAATAAATCCATTATAAGAACTCATGCAAGTTCAGGGCTAGGGAGAAAACCAAGTGTGTCTCCTATTTGGAGGCATAAAAGAAGGCCCAAGGTAGATATATTGCAAGGTGAACTCAAAAAAATCAAGCCACCAACTTTTAATGATAAGCACATGAAAGGAGAATAGGTCGAGGCCTGGCTGTGGGAAATGAAGAAACATTTCCAACTGCATGATTACCCCTCAAGGTTAGAATATAAAATTACAACCTACCACTTGCAAGGGAAAGCAACCATGTGGTGGTATAAGCTTAAGCAAGCCAAGCACCTTGATGAGAAAATGATCTCATGGAGGCAGTTCAAAGGACATTTCCAAGAGTAATATTTTTCCGAGCATTACTATGAAAGAAAGATGAAATAATTCTTTGAACTCAAGTTGGGAAGCATGACAATGGATGAATATGAGAAGAGGTTCTTTGAATTTTTTAAGTATGTTGACTTCATAAATGATGAAAAAGTAAAAATCCAAAGGTTTCTAAGTGGGTTACCCTCCTTTTATAGTGACAAGATTCAATATGATAACCCCAAGACTTTGGAGGAAGCCATAAGTAGAGAAAATAATCTTTATGGGAAAAGCAGTGGAAGGCCATTTTTCCAAAAAGCTTTGAATGACGAGATGAAGGGTAAAAATAATCAAAGGAAGAAAGGTTTTAAGCCCCCCTTTTCGAGAACAATTCCCAAGAAAATTAACAAGGTCAGTCAAGCCAAAATGAGCAAAAGACTATAGATTCATTTGGGAAAAGGCCAAGGAAACAATCTGTACAATGTTGGGGGATGTGAGGGAAATCACTTAAATAGGGACCACCCTCAGAAAGGAGAAAGAATGAGGTCTGTCCACAACATTCATGAGGATGAAATAGTGGAAGACATGGGAGGGAACATGCCAAGGATTTATGTAGCCTTGGACAACAAGAAAGATGAATATCAATCTCCTATGATTGAAGTGGAAGGTAAGATTGATAACTAGCCCATAGCAATTTTAATTGATTCTGGAGCTAGCCATAGTTACATAAAATCTAACAATTTTGAAAGATTTCACTTGCAAATGAGTAAGCACAAGAAATATTGGTTAATTCAATTAGCCACAGGGAATAAGAGGAATATCAATGAGCTAGTTAAATATTGTTCGATAGACATGAATGAACTCAACACAAAGGTAGATGTAAACATCATACCATTGGATTCATATGATTGTCTAATTGGAATGGATTGGTTGGAAAAACACCATGTTGTCCTAGACTGTTACAACAAGACAATAAGATGTCTTGATGAAGAAGGGAAGCAAGGCAAGATTCAAGGCATTCCAAGAGCTATAGATGTTAGATAGATTTTTAACTATGTAGTTGAAAAAGTGTTTCAGGAAGGGATGCCGTATTTTTGCATCCCATTTGGAAGAGGTAGCCAGAGATAAAGTGGGAAGAATTATATACCATCTGGTGTTGAGGTATTTTAAAGATGTTTTTAGGGAGATCCCAAGATTTCCACCAAAGAGATACATTGATTTCTCTATTGATTTGGTGCCAGGAGTTGCCCCAGTGTCCAAGACACCATACAAAATGGGCACACTAGAGTTGAAAGAGTTGCATATGCAGCTTGATGAGTTGTCAAAGAAGGGGTATATATGTCCAAGTGTGTCACCTTGGGGTGCCCCAGTTCTTTTTGTGAAGAATAAATATGGAACCTTAAGGCTTTGTATTGATTTCAGAAAGCTAAATAAGGTCATCATAAGGAACATATATCATTTTCCAAGGATTGATAATTTATTTCTTCAGCTGAAAGGTGCAAGAATATTTTCCAAGATTGACTTGAGATCAGGTTATCATCAAGTGAGGATAAAGGAAGAAGACATTATCAAGACAACATCCAGGACAAGATATGGGCATTATGAATTCACGATAGTGCCATTTGGACTATCAAATGCCCCAATTTTTTTTTATGTGCCTGATGAATGGAGTGTTCATGGAGTACCTAGACACGTTTTTGATTATGATCTTAGATGATATACTCATCTACTCTAAGTCAAAGAAAGAACGTGAGAACCATTTAAGAATGGTGTTTCAATTTTTAAGAGAGCATAAAATATATTCTAAGCTAAGTAAGTGTATATTTTATCAAAATAAGATTCAATACTTGGGGAATATAATTTCAGCAGAAGCAATAACAATGGATCTTGAGAAGATAGAATCCATTAAAGGATGGCCAACACAAAAAAATCTGATAGAGGTCAAATCATTCATGGGTCTTGATGATTATTACTGAAGATTTATAAAGATTTATAAAGATTTATAAAAGGATTCTCAAAGATTGCAAGTCCAATCACTTCTTTTAAAAAGTAAGGAGTGAAATTTGAATGGACTTCCAAGTGTGAAGAGAGTTTTCAGTAGCTGAAAGACATATTAACAAGTGCACCAATAATAAAGATTGTAGATTTGGATGAAGATTTTGTAGTGTGCACTAATGCATGAAAGGAAGGGCTCGATGGAGTCGTCACACAAAAGGATCATGTGGTATGCTATGAGTCTAGAAAATTAAAAGAGCATGAGAGGAAACATGACTTGGAATTAGAAACAATTGTGCATGCATTAAAAATGTGGAGACATTACCTCATGTGGAGGAAATTTGAGCTAATGACATACCACTATGGTCTGAAACATTTGTTTGGACAACCAACATTAAATGCTAGACAAACTAGATGGCCATAATTTATGAGTGAATATGACTTTGAAATTAAGCACATCAAAGGCAAAGAAAATCAAGTAGTTGATGCACTCAGTAGGAGAGCTCATGAAAATCATATTGCAACCATCAACATGTACAAGACTGATATGAAAGATAATATTATTGCAACAACAAATTTAGATAAGCAATATCTAAAAATAAAAGAAACATTATAGCAAGGTAATTTTCAGTAGAAATTTAATTGTTATGAGCTGAAAAATTCATTGTTGAAAGAAATGCACAATGAGCTGAAAAATGCATTGTTGGAAGAAATGCACAATGTGCCATATGTTGGGAACCCAGGATATCAGAAGATGATTGTTGCTGTAAGAATCCAATACTTTTGGCCAAAAATGAAGAAAGAAGTGGCTAATTACATAGCAATATGCCTAGAGTTTCATAAGGTGAAGACTAAACATAGGCATCCAACTGGGTTATTGCAGCCAATGCCCATTCTAGAATGGAAGTGGGAAGTTGTTACTGATGATTTTATTACTAAACTTCCAAGAACAATGAAGCAACATGATTCCATCATGGTGGTGGTGGATAAATTGACTAAGGAAACACATTTTATTTTAGTGAAGACAACACACAAGGTAGAAAATATTGCAGAAATATATATGAAGGAAATCATTTTAGACAGAGATCCCAAGTTCACTTCCAATTTTTGGAAAGGTTTGTTCAAAATATTTGGGACGAATTTAAATCTCAATACAATGTTGTTGAGGGGCTTGGATTCCATTTAACTCAACAATAGGAATCCCACGTGAAGATGAGACCCAATTAGACTCTTCTTCATTTGGAGTAGTGTGATTCTTTGGATTGATGGTCTGACAACATTTTTGATGGGATTTAATGATTAAATGTTTGTTTCCCAATGTTCCCTTCAAACTACTTATCTCTTTTTATATTTGTTTCTTTTTTTTTTAATGCAAGAAAGTGAAACTAATATAAAAGAAACTGGTTTGTTTTAAGAAATCCGAGCCTAGGGTAACCTTTGGTCAACGATATATAAAAAATACTTGAGATTGAATTATCCTAGCATTAATACTAACTTTCATCAACTATCAAGTATTATTTAAGAAACAAAAACAAATGACATGCATGCAACGATACATAAGAATAATATTAACAAGAAATAGTTCTAAGCTTCACTTATACATAAAAAATTAAAGAACATAGACTTTCACCAACTTTTGTTCAAAGATCTATAAATTAATGAAGATAAATTAAAATAATTATGATCTTACTGAATGCAAGTAGCTACTAAACCAAACACAAAACAATCCACATATCTCGTCACATAGAGGTCTGGAAAAAATGTCTTTGGCTCTCTGTGAGCTTCTGAATTAATTATAGCGAGAAATAGTTCTTCACACCAATTAAAAAATTTCTTACAGAAACCATTGAACCTTGTTGCATGGTCGATCTTCCTATTTATAAAAATGAACTGATCTAAAAGTATTCTTAAGTCTATTTTAAGTAAATAACACAGATAGCGATCTGGACTAATCCATGTATCTTCTTTCAATTCTCCTTTAGTCCTTTGGTGACTACTCTAGTGAGTTTGCTTGATTGTTCTCATACCATTTAACAAAGAGATATTCACACACGTGTGCATAGGGGAAACAATGTTGATCCACAGGCATGCATAACACCTCTCTCATCTCCCATGTTCGTTGCCTGAACTTGTCCAGTTTGGAAACAACATGTTCCAGAACCATCGATGCTTTAATCAAGCCCTCCATAAAATTCCTAACATACGCTCTTTCTAAGGTGGTTATTTTGAGAACATCTGACTCATACTTCTGATCCCGATCAACGTGTTGTTTTACTATATCCCTGATATTTCATAATTCCTCTGGTGAGCCAAACTCAAGGAATTGTATTTCTCTCATTTTCTCATTTATCTTCTCCCAATTACTGAGGCATTCCTCCCACCTTTCCTGCATTTTCTACTACAGTTCAACAACCGCTTAGATCCAATATTCAACCTCTCTATGTATCGTGTCTATGCTATCAACAATGAGCATCTCGATGCCATGCTCTTCTCTTCCTCGACCCTTTTGGATCTCCTTAAAATTTTCAATTTGGGCCAGGGCCCTATGTTCCCATTCCACCCATCTCAGCATATCCTTATGTGCCACAAGATATAGCAAATTTTCCTTTTGGTAACTTAAAATTTTGGCCATGAAATATCCATGCTTAGCTTGTATCTTCTATACTCTTCCAATAATTCATCCCTTAGAAGCATCATTGCTTGGGTGGTGTCCCTATAATATTCAAACTGATGTCTGAGGTGTTCGATCTCTCTTCTCATGGCATCAACCTCCATTTCATGTTCCTTAGCTCTGTCAATGGTGGCATGAGATATGGCCATCTCTACCCCAACATATTACTTACCTTGGATTTTTTAGTGTCTAACATAGTTTCTTCAGTAGTTATGACCATAGTACTGTCCAGGGTGAGATTTCTCTTTCTACTTGTCCTCTTTACCACTAACTGTCTCTTATGATCACATTTTAGGGCCTCAATGTTTGCTACCTCATCCACTAGTTCTGGTATCTGTTGATCACTCAAAGACAACACATTTCCTATCCTTCTCGGGGTATGGAAGTGTTCTAGGATGGTTTCCTTGCTCTTTTCTGCTTCTTATGTTTGAAAAATCAACTCCTTTACCACTTGATCCAATGGTTATTCCTTGCTTGGATCTTCAAGAGGTTGATCTTTTGTGCTGGTCTATTCTACCCCTACTTCTGTGGATATATCACTCATCTACTCGAGGGATGTAGTGTTTTCTAGGGAAATTTATTTTGGTTCCTCTGGTGGTGTCACCTCCTTAAGAAAGGAAGTGTCTAGTGGTTTGTTCATTGCTTCTTCATTTGCTAGAGAAGTGTTTTGTACCTCTTGCTCATCCCCTTTTTTTGCAAGTTTTTCCCCATGGTCTTGATTATTTTTATTATCCTCCTTCCTAGGGGTTGTATATTTTGAGCTATTTTATTCACTTTCACTCCCATCTTCATCTTCTTGAGATTTCTCTTCTTTGGGTGATTATGACCCTTATTCTAGTTGAGTTGTGACATTTTCAGTCATGCTTGTTGCTACCAGTGTCTCTTTTGGTTGTGGCTCCTCATGTAGCGACACTCCTTTCAGATATGTGTTGGACTCATTTAAAATTGAAACTAATTAGGTGTCAACATCATTGATCATTGTCAAATCTACAACTTGGGGACTGAAAAATCCCATGGTTGGTGTCATTGAAAACCCTCGAATGATATGATTGGTTATGGAAACCCTCCTTGTTGCTGTTCCGTGTTAGTTTCAGGTTGAGTATTGAATCCCTCTTATATCATTCCTCCAAGAGGTATCTATTCAACCTCTCCTCTGTTTACTCCTTCTTCAACCTCCCTTTGTTGTTCTAGCTCCTCAACTGTCCTATTTTCTTTAGCTTCATGAGCTATTCTTTCAGCTTATACTTGGAGTCTTTCTTCTTTATCTCTCCTTGCTTCTTCTCTTTCCCTCCTGACTTTTATTTGTATGGCTTATTCTTCTGTCTAATCAATAAGTTCCACTTGTTCATCCATGATCATAAAACATAGTCAAATATGGGTTGGATTTCCTTTGAAGTAATTCATCCCAATTCTGAGCATTTTTTGGTGAAAGCTTCATCCTCAAATTTATCATGAGCATATGGCTAGTACGATACCACTTTCCCAACATGTTTTGATACTAAATACTTTGGATCATGATTGCGATACCTACTAGTCAGGAACCTAGATTCTAAGTGACTTAGGCCTTCTTGTTTCATTTATGTAGTATCTTTTACAAAATAGTACCCCAATTGGAAACCATAAGGGATGAAATCCATTTTCTTGTCTTTAAATAATGAAGCATTGAAACCCTACAAAATGGTTTGATAATAGATTTCCCCCAAAACCAATTGGTTTGACACATAAGATGGAAGTAGATGTGGAGCTCTAGTGGCTACAAAGATTATGGGATAAGTAAATTTCTCCTCCAAATACCAATTTCCGATTCGAGAAATTATCTTTTTTCCCGGCTTTGAAAGCTGTGAGCACTCTTGTTTAAAGATGATAGAGTATAATCTGACCAGGAAACCATCACATATCATATCATAAGATTTCTTGTATCCGTTTTCCTACAAAACACTAAAATATACATGAATGGGGAGCTTGGACACATGTTAACTCAGGCCCATCCTTGTAAAGACATTTTTGGCACATATTACATCTAGTTAATAGGAATCCATATAGAAGGAGGGTATATCCCTAGGATTAGGTTTCTGGGATTTTTCTATTCTAGTTCTTAGTTGATTGGATATGATAGCCCCCAGTTGAAAATACTCCCCAATATCACCACAATGTAGGCCAGTGGAATCCACGCTTATGAGAATATAGAGCAATCTTTTTCTCCATACAATTGGCAGATCAATGCCATTAAATACATATAGGGTTCTTTCAATTTTGTGGTACCATACCATCCTACAGTCCCATTTATAAACTTCCTGTCTTCTTTCCACCAAGATGCCAATAGTTTGCTAGTGTCATGTTTTTCATAGAAGGCCACTATAAATTAGTATTTAGCCTAACCTATGGTTCCTCGAGCTTATAATACTTGTTCACTACTATTGGTAGGAAGAATCCCACAAATTTTCCTTGTTCATCGCTGATCATAAATTTAGAAACATATGTTTGATTGATTTTCCATTCTAAGGCCTCTACATAATGTAAGATAGGACACCTAGAGGCTACCATGTGCAATAAGGAACGTTTGATGTTTGGAAACACTTGATCATCCAAAGTTCTAATCTTCGGGCTACTGTGAGGTGTGAGTTCTGGGAAATATGAGTGATTGATATTATTGAATAAATCATTCTAGAAGGGAAACAATACCTTGGATGTGATGCTCGAATCAATGTCTCTATACAATGGTAGCTGGTTGAAAACCTTCTTCCGTGGAAGCCAAATTACAAGCTCCACCTTAGGCTCCATCTCTTCAATAGTGGCCAAGATGAATGCTTCACTTGTCAATATATTCTTTCTCTTAGGTATTTTTGGGGATTGCCGAGTTGTAGGTCTGTGTGGCGACATTTTCTACACAAAAACATCATAGCTGAGCTCACAGTTTATTAGAAATTGTATGAGAAACACAACAATTGCAAAATTGAAACACATACATGGATAAGAAAATAAATATTAACCTCAACACTTATCAGTTCTAGTTACAACCCTAATAATTTAGCAATAACCAAGTTCTACTTTGCATGGTGTCTAGTTTTGAAATTCTCTTTATTGCACAAATTATCTCAAATGCTCAATGACAAGAATACATAAACAAAGGAAACATCCGAGCTCATATACCCTACCTTCCATCAATCAAATACGATAATTACAATTACTGATTACTTGGAGTATTTACAAATCCTAAAGGTTTGAATGCGCCACCTACGTGCCACACTTGACATTAATGAGTTACATTAAATGTGGTGCGAGAAATCTATTCTTTTGTTTCATTGGTGGTTTTAAAATTACCATGGTTTGGTGTGCAGTGATTTTTTTTGTTAGGGTTCAGGGATTGAAGTTGTTGACTGTTTGAGTTTGTTTTGTGTTATCGTTTATTGCTGATCCTCACGAAATCTCATGTCAAAACCCCCTTCTTTCTTTTGGCACATAGCAAGTTTTTCAAGGTAGTAATGTGTCCAACATGTGTGTTCATACAATGACATGATGCGCGAGTTGTCATCCATCATGTCAACTGTGAGTGCTAGGTTTGATGTGGTGTAGTTTAATTGATCACTATATGATGATATAATCGGGTGTGGGCACAATTTTTTGTTAAAACCTATGTGACTTACGAATTTCTTGTTTAAGCTTTTGACGACCACACTCGACCGGTGGTATAGGATATACAATCTATATTAAAATTTCTCCTTTAAAGAGTTCGACCATCGACGTGATCCTTCATGTGTGGAAAATGGTATTTTGGGAGAGCGGATGAATGATGTTGACAAAACATCAACCTTGGGTGGGGAGACTCGTCTCGTCATCTTTTCACAAAAGAGAACATACTTTGATGACGACCAACGAACTTCATCGATGTCAACCTGTTTTCATCGATGTTTTATGTTCCTTGTTTTTTCATCGAATCCCATTGATAAATGATGGTCTTGAGATAGTCGTACGAGATGACATGGGATAACTGACATGGACACACAGGGTTACTTTGGTGCCATGTCAGATGAGGAGGAAGTACAAAAGTCCACATGGCATATGACATGACAATACATAATGAAAGTGCCCTAGATGACGTGGACACTCATAAAGCCAAGATCAAAGATATGTCGGTTTAAGATATCAACAATTAGTATTAATCTGAAGCTTGCATCAGATGGTCACAATTGGTTTGATTAATTCTCTCATCGACGTCGAATATTTCAAGGGATTATTCCAAATGCTTTGTAATAGATAGAGACTGATGCCAATGGCCGATGCACATCAACAATCAACAAGATTGTTTGACTATCTCTGGTTTTGGGCACAGAGGTGGTTGACGCCCAATGCACTATCGACGATCAACATAGTTTTCTTTTGGGGGTTGGGAAAGAAAAATGTTTGAAATGTTTTCCTTCTTTTCTTTGAGATATATAATTCCCAAAACCCTTTTGTTCCAAAATGAAATTAGATGTGATCTATTATTTCGAATTATCATTGAGCTTAGGCTTAGGATACAACCAGGTGAACAAAGAAATTCAAGAGGAAGATTTTACAACCAAATCATGATCAAACAAATCAAAATCCAAGATTCAGATGAAAGCAAAGTGGTACCCCAAAATTTCATAAAATTTGAGGGTGTGTTGAGTGCTCAACACGCGTATCACCCAAAGTCAGATGGAAAAAAAGAGAGGACTAACATAATCATCGAGGATATACTTCGAATACATGTGATGGATCAACTATCAATGTGGAAATATTGTATCCATTTAGTTGAATTTTCTTACAATAATGGGTATCAAGCCTCACTAAAAATAAGTTTGTTTGAAGCATTGTATGGTAGTAAGTGTAATACTCTAACAAGTTGGAATAATCCAATAGACATAGTAGTTGTTGGGCCACATTTGTTGAAGGAAATGGAAGAGAAAATGACAAATATCAATCATAATTTAAAGGCTTCCAGGACATGCAAAAAAGTTATGCAGAAAAGAATAAAGTGTTTAGAGATTTCAAAGTGGGAAAACATGTGTTCTTAAAAGTGAAAGCGAAGAGAAGTTCACTAAGATTAGGAAGTTGCCCAAAGTTGGCAACAAGATATTGTGGACCTTTTGAAATCTTAGAAAAGATATGGCCAGTTGCATACATTCTAGCATTTCCTGCATCGATGAGAGTGCATAATGTATTTCATGTGTCATTATTAAAGAAATATGTGCATGACCCTAACCACATAATTGATTGGACTGTGATCTAGGTGGAGCACGAAGGGGACTTTCGGGTGGAACTAGTACACATCCTGGACCAGAAAGTCAAAGTGCTCAAGAACAAAGCCATAGGGATGGTAAAGGTTCAATGGAATTGCTATGGTCTTGAAGATGCTACAAGGGAGCATTAAGAAAACATGCGGGAAGAATACCCATAAATTTTTGACAATTTTGGAGAAAACAAAATGCAAGGCTCCATTTTGAGCAGCTAGAGTTTTAGAACCACATCTTAGAGTCCTAACCAATTGCACTGGGGGCCTTAATAAACAAATGGCACATTCCTTTGGTTAGCCCTGATAAACGAATGGTACATTCCTTGGTTTAGCCCTGATAAATGAATGGTGCATTCCTCGAGTCAGCGAGTTGAGAGGAACATGAGATTTTGGCTAAAACTGCTGTTGGAGTTGTAAAATTAATTTATTTTTTTCTAAGTATCGTGATATATATATATATATATATATATATATATATATATATTGGCACATTCCTTGGGTTAGACCTAATAAACGAATGGTACATTCCTTGGGTTAGCCCTGATAAACGAATGATGCA
>JASDQU010313759.1:3319-13466 GCA_032191745.1 Picea mariana | reverse complement strand
TCCCGAGGACTGATGAGCCCATGGAGGGCGAAGTTTTTGATGTGCAGGACCATGCCCGACGGACAGGTACCAGTGGACCGGTACACATGGGGAGATGATTAGCTCGGACCTCCATGGGGCTGAAGAGCCCATCAGATGGTTGTTGGGATGGCAGAGACAGGACAACGTTATGATGAGCCTTTGCACAGGAAGAAAGAAGGATGTTCCACCCAGGACACTTTGGCAGAACCCAGCCTAGGGGGAATCACCCACTGCAGATGGAACGTTTGCCTTTGATGGACAGGACGTCACCCAGGAGACCTGGACGTTATCTTGAGCGTGTGGCAATGTGATGAGGCTATTTGGCACGTGTGGCAGCATGGAGGAGCCCTATAAGGGATAACGTCTGACTTCTAGATGTTGGATATGCCCAAAAAGGGCCAACGTCTCCCTCAGAAGGGCTTGACGTCCCACCTTTTGCTCATTTTATGTCATTTTTCTAGCAATTAATGTAAAAACAGTGTAAATTTTGTAGTCGGCCTTGTCGGTTGTTTTAATGACCTATTTTTTAATTAAAGGGTCATGGATTGATATATATTGAGGATGTTTTTCCTCATTTTGAACATAACACAACTCACTCTCTAAGGAGATCTCAAAAACTTGCGCCCTAGTTTGGTGCTTTTGGTGTTTTAAAGTGAGGCGCAACTCTTCTTGGAGGATTTCTCTTGGCATATATGGTGTTTCTCTCAAGGAAGGTTTACAACTAGGGTTTGATTATCCTTTCTTCATGTCATGTAAGTGAATTTTTCATGCAAAACTTCTTAAGTGAATGGTTGTAGGCTTAATTTCTTACATTTTGCTATTATATTGTTGAATCTTGAAACCCTAGGTAGCAAGCACACAAGTAGGTCATTGCTATATGTCCCCTTGTTTGAGAAATTGTTTTAGCCATTGATAAAGGAAGATATAGCCTAGTCGTTGCTACACTTTTCTCCCTTTTTCTAAGCTAGCGTTGAGGTTATAGGTTGAAAAGAGGAGACGTCCTAGGCCTCGCTGGACTACACCTAGGGTTTCACCTCCTAGGGTTTGAGGGCCTTGCCTTTGCAACACCTTCTCCCTTAAATCTGTAGTTTGAAGCTAGCCGTTTTGCCAAGTGTATTTAGAGAAAGAGGAAGGAGCACGAGGCCTTGCTTAAGCAACACCGGAGTGAGCCTCCTTCCCTTAGGGTTTTGATTCTAGGGCCGTGCCATTGCAGCACCTTGGAACCCTACCTTCTAGTCTCTAAGTTTAAGTCCTCCCGAGACCTTTTGCCCTTGTTTTTGACTCCATTTCACCCCAAGGCACTGGTATTTTCTCCAACATTGAGCTTGTAGTGTGCAAAATCATCTTCCAAAACTTTAATTTCTTGAAACCCTAACTAACCCTAACTCTACTAGCCTAGGCTGACGTCATACTTGACGCAGCACTCTCTTTTAACTAATAATTAAGCAATTAATGATGACGTCAAGCATTTACTGAGCAATTTATTGATTGAAAATACTGTTGGCTTTGTCATTTTGTAGATATTAATGAATTGGTGATCTTGCATAGGCTATTTAGCAGAACGTTGACTTCATCTTATCTATTATATTGCTTATTGAATGAAATCAGATAGTCAAGAAGTTCTAACCATTTGAATTATAACCTGCAAATATACATATAGTGTTGTTATTGTCTTGTTCCGGGAAGGTGTTCTCAACAGGGACTTCACTTCTTTATTGGTTGATTAGCCGGATTATCTGATACTGGTGGTAACCTGCGAGGAGGGAAGACCTTAAATCTTGACCTTTTATTCTTTGCCTCTTCAAACCCCAGGTTACCGGGGACGTCTCCCCTGGGCTAACCTCCCTAAACAGAAAGAACCTCCCCATCGAGGTGACATTGGGTGGGGAAGGTTCCTGTTATGCCAGTTTGTCCACTATCCTGTAGCCTGTGACCTAAAATACAAACTGCGGGATAACACTACCAGATGATGCTAATAGTAATGATGATACTTATGATGATAATCACGACATGGGTGAGCACGTCATGCAGGTGTACCCCATGACGATGATGGTGACACACACTATGAGGTATAGCTCTAGTTTTCTCTAGCGGGTTGTGGCCCCTAGACAAGATTGATACGTCCACATGGGTGTAGCCATGTGTGACATAATGATGCTACCAGTAGCATGGTATGCATAACCATGACGAGAGGATCATGGCATAGCGAGTAAGGCAATGAAGACCAGAAGGGAACATCATGGTTAAATACCTCCCTAGCTAAGAGGGAGTGTTGTTATTATGTTAGTTGTGGGAGGTATTAACCTCCATATGTAACCTTTGACTAGAATAGAATTTTCCGGAAGAAAGAGAAACCCTAAACAGATGTGTGAAAACCCTAGAAGACATGTCGGCTCAACAGAATATATAATATTAATATATTATCCTCCAGGAAGACAAGTTGACCTCATAGGAAAAAGATAAACAAAAAATATAATTACCAGAAAGTCAGGTCGGCCCATCTAGAAAAGTCATTGGACAAATTAATATAAATAGAGGACATATTAGCTCATTTGTTCACTCACTCTCACACAGGAAACCAGAAATAGTGCGCAAGTTTGGAGGAGTAGCAACAGCTGCAGTTGTATAGTTTTATCTTGTTCAGTCTTTCTAGTACTTTCTCTTGTGTGCTACCCTTGGAGAAAGTGAGCTCTCTTGGTTATCTGTTGGTTATTGTGTGGCTTCCTGGAATCATTCTTTCTATCAAAGGTTAAGGTGTTTGTGGATGGTTTTTGTGCCTATGGATGGGTGACATTGGTGTAGCATTGTCTATCATGAAACGAGCACATCAACATTATTCTAATAGATTGTACAATGCATATTTAGTGAGAGTTTTGAGCAAGTACATGTCAAAACTAGAGGAGTATTGGACCATTGTAAAGAGGATTTTCAGGTATTTGCATGGCACTACAAATTATGAAATTTGCTACCAAGGAAGACCTGTTGTAAACAAAGTGTTGGGCACACATGGATTTGTTGATGCAGACTCGGTTGGAGATATGGATCGCAAAAGATCTACAAGTAGTTATGTGTTTAACCTATTTGGAAGAGAAGTAGTTGGACGAGCAAGAGACAATTTGTAGTTTCACTCTCAACTACAGAAGTTGAATACATGGCAGCCACTCATGCAAGTAAGGAAGTTGTATGGTTATAGAGATTGTGTCCAAATATTGGGTTTGTATAGAAAGTTGTAAGGTTAGATTGTGACAATCAAAGTGCAATTGTTTTGGCAAAGAACCTTACTTATCATTCTAATACAAAACACATTGATGTCCAGTTTCACTTTGCAAGAAAGATGGTTAAAGACAAGGTGTAGTTGGTGAAGGTGGACACTTTGAAGAATATTTCAAATTCATTAACAAAGTCTATAAGTACTAAGAAATTTTCTTGGTGTAGAGAAGCAATCGACATTGTTGCCTTGAATTGTTGACCATGTAATCATTGAGCCCCCTATATGCAAAGAAAACAACAAGTGGGAGAATGTTGGATATGTGTTATATTATTTGCACGATTAGTCACATGTGTTGTATGTTTTGTCGAGGGGGGAAGGGAGGGGGTCACAGGGGGGACAATAGCCCGCCCTCTCCCCCCCTCCCCCCCAATTCAAGGGTTCGAGGGTGGAGCCCCAAAAAACAAATTGGGATATTTTTGGTCCATTTTTGGGCAACAATTTTTCAGACCATTGTTATATAATTCCAATTAAGTAATCTAATCTGGGTTGACGGATTAGGACTTTGGATGTCATAGAATCATATATATTGTATTGTAAATGGTGAATTTAATAAAATGAGAATTAGAGGTATGACTCTTAACATTTATTGGATTTCCTAGTTAAGGACTTCCACAATAAGTTTATGAGTACTATGTGTAAATGTTATTGTTTTCTTTCTTTTTTATAAAGAATTTGTGTGTACATTGCTACACTGTAAAGGTTTAAAACCTACACTATGCAACATCATCTTTTGTTGAAAATTGGTGAGCATGTAGAAATATGTGCCCTTGACATCCTAACCAAATTTTAGACTTTTCCAAGAAATAAACACGCATGAATCAAAATATTAAGCCACTATTTGTGGAGAAATAAATCTTGGAATTCACTATGAGTTGGTTTTCTACTTGGGTCTATGGTCTAAACTCCATATTTTCCTCTAAAATTTGGTGTGAACGTAGAATATGACCTCCTTTACAACATATCCAAATTTTAGCATCAAATTCCAAGGAATGTAAGCCTGTCGGTGAAATGTTGGACCACTATCGCTATTGAATAGTTGAAAAAATGTAGAAAAAATGCATAATGAAAAGAAAATGTTTTTTTCCTTTTTGGTGTGCAGGATTGTCAAAGCCCTAGGGATGCTTCTGAATCACAAAGCTACATGCTCATTTTTTTTATGCATGTTCCCCATGAGGTCAAGGTACAAGGAGTTGGACCTCAAGCTAACCAAAATTGGTGAAGACTTTCCTCATTGACCCAAGCAACCTCCTATCAACTTGTTTCTCTAGTAATACCTCGAGAAACAAAACAAAGGAATGAGATGATGGATCATTTCACTCAGATCCTTCAATGAMTCACAACAACAATGGAGGTACCTTCRACATGCAGTGATCTTAGAGGGACAACACCCTTCAAGGTAAAAGTTTTTTTKGGTATCCTTCTATTTGAAGGAAAGATAGATGCACAAGMTTTRGAGAGATGATTGAATCTACCAGAGCATTATTACTTTGTTCACAAGTTTTCCAACATKAAGAAGAATACCTTCACATCTTTAACGTCTCTTYTCCATGTCTCAAATATTGGCRGGAAAYTTATTRTGTGCAACATGTCAAAGATGATTCTRAAATGTATACGTCAAAACCCACTTGGGGGATTTTGTCGATGCCCTGAGCATTTACCTATTGGAAACTATGAAGACCAATGCACGAGATGGATAGTGTAGCGTCAAGGTAAAGACCAAGYAGTGTCCAAGTACACCAACACTTTCCATATGTCAATTTTCACATGCARTTCTMTGTGACTAATTTCATATCTGAAAAATTACTTCCTAGTGATCAAACAGTAAAACCCTAGATGTTATCATTGAACAATTTTACACTGAAATTATGACARAAAATTACAGCAATGGAARCAACAAGMTCTGAGATAAAATCATCCATGCACTTGAGACACAAAGTTTTRTGTTCTATAAAATTGTYAAATTCATAAATTCTGAGGGAAAAACTATCCCTCCCAGCTAACACAAATTCACCAAAAATCGGAGGACAACCTTGTCCTCCGAAAACCACAAATCAACAAACCAACCTCAACAAAAATCCTAGGACAACTCCAATCTGCAAACCTATTGCAGCTATCGAAACTGTCAATACCTACAGCTACCGCACAACCACCTGCAACTACAGAACCGCCAAAACTTGTAGCTACCACACTACCATCTATGGCTACAGAATCACATGCGGCTCCAATCTACTATGGCTACCGAACTGTCGATTACCTACAGCTACCACACTGCCAACTACAGCAACAAATCTGTAAATACATTTAGCTACCGCACTACCGCTTCGATCTACTGCAGCTACCAAACTACCAATTACATGTAGCTATCGCACTGCCACCTACAGCTACAAAAATGCCAATACATGTAGCTATCACACTACCACCTGCGACTCTGATCTACTGCAACTACCAAAACTGCCAATACCTACAGATAAGATCTGTTGTGGCTACCAAACTACCAATTACATGTAGCTCCAAGAAACCTTAGGCCAAATTTACTAGGTGTAGAAATCTCCTTGTTAAAATCACCATGCCTCCTAGCACAAGTGTTTACTCACTTATACTAACTCCACAATGTCACAATGAGATGTCACAATCTCCTCCTCTACTTTTATACGCGTCTAATGTGATATTAGAATCCCTTAGCTTACTCTAAGGAGACCTCTACTAAACTCAACATTAAATTAGAATATTTAATTCCTCTTTGTGGGTGTGAAACCCCAACACAAGCCCACAAATCCCATCATCAATCCCATGAATCCCTAGCTTCATCCCAAGGGATTTTTCACTTAAACGAAAGGGTAATCTAGTACCAACGAAAATTCCCACATGCCTAACACCACAGCCTCTTATGGGAATACCTCCCAAAACTAAAAAACATCAACACTCCCTCTTAGCGAGGGAGGTATTCTCCACCACTCCTAGCTTGTCTCTGAAGTAGACAAACTTCCCTTTTACTAGGGGTTTGGTGAGAATATATGCAATATGCTCATATGTGGAGATTTGTTGGAGCTTCACTACTCCCCTCTGCACCCTGCCTCTAATGAAGTGGTATTTGATCTCATTTTGTTTTGATCTCTCGTGAAACATTGAATTCTCTGAGAGTTTGATACAACTCTGATTGTTGTAGTGAATCACGGTAGGTTCCAAATCCTAACCAAATAATCCAACAAGAAGCTTGGGAATCCAAATAGCCTCACAACTCGCCAAACTTGTTGTCATATATTTAGCCTCTTCTAAACTAAGTGCCACGGAAGTTTGTTTCTTGTTGAACCAGGAAACCACTGTTGATCTTGAGTTGAAGCATCCACCAGAAGTTATCTTCTGGTCAACTGGACTACCTGCCCAATCTAAGTCTAAATATCCATGCAACCTCACTCCATCACTTCTGACATATCTTAGACCAAATCCAATTTTACCCAGAAGGTACCTGAGCACATGTTTTGTTTCCACCCAATGCACCTGCATCGACTCAATCATGAACTAACTCAAGGTGTTGACAGAAAAACAAATGCTTGTTCTAGTGTTAACCATATACATCAATGACCCAATAAACTTCCTCTACATCGTGGGAACCACCAAGTCTAAATCTGAATCCCCCATCGTATTCAGATTGGTGATCATAGGTGTAGTCATGGACTTATAGTCTATCATCCCGAACCTCCTCAGTATCTCAACTGCATACTTCCCCTCTCCGAGGAAGATCTCACCTCGTTGTTGCCACACCTCTAATCCCAGGAAATATTGTGTCAATCAGAGATCCTTCATCTCGAACTCTAAATCCAGTTCCTTCTTGCACCTAGTAATGTGTTTCTCAGCTCTTATGAGAAACAGATCATCAACATATAACACTAATATGAGAGGATCCTTACCAACCTGTAGGAGATATAGGTTGCAGTCCACTTCACTCTTGGTGAATCCCAAGCTCTACAAATACCCATCAGTCCTCGAGTATCATGCCCTAGGTGCGTGCTTGAGTCCATACAAAGCCTTCTTCAACTTGCAAATGTGAGATTTCCTCCCAAGTACCTCAAAGCCTTGAGGTTTCTCTATGCACACTTCTTCCTCAATCACACCATTGAGGAATGTTGTCTTCGCATCCATCTAATGTATCTTCCACCCCATAACTGAAGTAAGAGAAATAACAGCCCTGATAGAAGTATACCTAGCAACTAGACCAAAAGTCTCTTCATAATCCACTCCCTCTTTCTGGGAGAACCTTCTAGCTACGAACCTTGTCTTATACTTCTCGATGCTACCATCTGCAGTATGTTTGATCTTATAGATCCACTTGGAAGTCACCACATACTTCTCTTATGGTCTCGAAACTATGTCCCAAACATCATTCTTCATGATGGGACTGATACTCCTCCATCATGGCATCCTTCCAAACCTGTTGGCATGATGCCTCCTCAAAATTGGAAGCCACTGAATCAATGATGTTACTCATAAGGACCACATAGCTAGAAAAACTTTGTGGAGACCTACTCTCCCTGAAAGTGCTTCTAGGTGTTGTGTGCCCCTCTGCATCCTTCAAGGTATCTCGGAACCATCTAAAACTCATGTCCTCATCGCTAGGAGGGTCCACTAGATCCACCGAATCCTCCTCATGGTCTGAGGGTTGCTCCTTTGTACTAGATGGATCTGTAATCTCCTCAACCTTTGGAGCCTCCTACTCCTCACCACCTATTGTGATCTCATGGGACCTCCTAAAATCCAAGTCCTCCTCAAACCTGACATCCCGACTAACCTCAACATATCGTTGTCCTGGAATGTAGATCTGGTAGGCCTTCGAAGTCTCATTGTATCCCAAAAGCATGCCCTTTCTCCTAGAATGTTCCAACTGCATTCTCTTCTCCTTAGGAACATGGATGTAGATATTGAACAACCAAAGATCCTCAAATTCCTTATCTTAGGTTTCACTCATGTGAATGCCTCCTAAGGAGTCTTGTCCTCCAATATCCTATGAGGACTCTTGTTTTGAACATAAATTGTTATGTTGCATTCTTTTTCCCAAAGCATCATGGGTAGATCCTGGTTGTGCAACATTTCCATGGCAGCCTCAACTATGGTTTGGTTCTTCCTCTCTACAACCCCATTTTGTTGTGGGTTGAAAGGCACTATCATATCCCTCTTAATCCTTGTCTCCTTGCAGAAATCCATGAGCTTAGTGGAGGTATACTCGTCCCCATTATCTGACCTCAGGATCTTGATCTTCTTCCCAATTTGATTCTCCACCAAAGCTCTAAACTCCCTGAACCGATTGAAGACCTCATCCTTAGTCTTCATAAGGAAGATCCATGTCTTCCTGGAATGATCATCAATGAAGGTCACATAATACCGACAACCACTTGAAGATGGAATTGGCATTTGTCCACACACATCTGAATGTACCAAGTCTAGGATCTCTTTGGACCTACTATCACTGCTTGAAAAATCAGCTTTGGCATTATTTCCAAGTGCACAACCCCTGCATACACCCTGGTGCCCTGCTCCAAATTTTGGGAGACCTGTTACCATCTTTCTCAATACTGGCAAAGCCTTGTAATGCAAGTGTCCCAATCTTTTGTGCCACAGCTCGCATAGACTATCATTGTCATGTACCAGGGCTTGAGCTAGCTGACCAGTCATCTTATAGATACTGCCATCATGGGTACCAATGACCTCTGATGAGTCAAGACTCAATCCCTTTGGCCAGGTGAGAACCTGACCATCTACAAAAGCCACTACATACCCTCTATCCTCCATGGCAAAAATAGAAAGTAGATTCTTTTTCAATCCAAGGATATAAAACACTTCACTCATCTTGAAAATATTTTCGAACTTCAGCTGAAACAAAGTTGTTCCAACTCCCTTGACTGTGTACCTGGAATTTTCACCAAGTTCCACCTACAATCGTGAGTTCTCCTATGTCAAACTGGTGAGTGATTTCTATGATCCTGTCATATGACGAGAAGCTCTACTATCCACCAACCAAGTCTCCATGGTAACCTTCCTAGAACAAAAAACGTCTACACCAACTGTGTCTCAAGAGATGACTCCCTATATTCCTTCAAAGCCTCAGCTCCAATACCATGTCAATTTCCACATGCAATTCTATGTGACTAATTTAAGATCTGAAAATTACTTCCTAGTGATCAAATAGTAAACCCTAGTTGTTATCACTGAACAATTTTACGTTGAAATTATGACAGAAAATTACAGTAGCAAAAACAACAAGATCTGAGATAAATCATCCATGCACTTGAGACACAAATTTTTTTGTTCTGTAAAATTGTCAAATTCATAAATTTTGAGGGAAAAACTAGCCCTCCCAGCTAACACAAATTCACCAAAAATCTCAGGACAACCTTGTCCTCTAAAAACCACAAATCAGCAAACCAACCTTAGCAAAAATCTCGGGACAATTCCAATCCGCAAATCTGTTGCAACTATCAAGTTTGAGTTTTTGGTCAAATCTAGGGTTTGACCAAGTCAAAGCAGCCATGACTTATTCTATGAAGTCAGAGAACAAGTTAGATGGAGCCTCTAACTTCAGATCATAGAAGACAAGGATTGACCTCATCCTTGCCAAGAATAAAGTGTTGGATATCGTGAAAGGAAAGATCGTGGAACCAGAGTTTGAAGGAGGAAAAGAAAAGGAACCGCAAAACATTGCAGTTATGGAGAAGTTCAAAGACGGTGATATCAATGCCATGAGTATAATAGTTGACTTTATAAAAGACCACTTGATACCCTACATCTCCCATCTTGACTCATCGAAGATATACGATGCCCTAACAAACCTCTTCTCAGTCAGAAACATTGGACAAATAATGA